>JAPYZD010006055.1:0-10734 GCA_030522725.1 Ichneumoninae sp. B BG-2022a | reverse complement strand
AAAAAAGAAAAACAAATAACCAAAGTACCGCAAAGTACAGAACAGAGAGGAGAGTTGGATAGGGGGGAGAGGAAAATAGGCTCGAGAGGTAAAAAGGTGAATATCAGGAAGGGTGGAGGGGGAGCTCCGGCGGGCCGCGGGGATCATACCAGATAATACTAATTATTGTAACTAATAATTAATCGATTACGTAAGGTGGTACGAGAGAGAGAGAGAGAAAGAGAGAGAGAGAGAGGGAGAGTGCGAGAGTTAAAGTAAATAAAGCGAAAAACAAAGGGGGAAGGTAAATGAAAAAAAAATTATAAAGTAACTTTTGCGGTGAGCGGTCGAATAGGAAAATTTTGCGGCGGTGAACAACAAAAACAGACATAAGAAATTTAAAAAAACGATCATACGGATAAGATGAGAAGACGAAGTAAAGAGGAAGAGAGAAAAATAAGATGACAAGCAGATGAAAGAAAAAAAAGTTTTTTAAACGAGTCGTTTTTACGCAGATATAGACGCCATCCGGCGCGTCTTAAATGTCGCATTAAGTCGTACGTATATGAATATATGTACATATACATATATATGAGGTGACTGTGCGTGCGCGTACGTGTGAATGTATATAATTGCGAATATTGTGCGGATAGGTACGCGCACGTTCGGAAACGAAAAAAAGCGGGTCCGCTCGTGAGGGGGGCTCGAGGATTATACTGATAAATGCTAAATTATTATTTATTACTATAATGTAAAACTTGGGTGAAAGAAGAGAGAAGAAAAAAAGAACAAACGAAAAAAAAAACAAAGCAAAGATCCTAGTCTCGCGCACTTTCGACATAGAAGAAAAAAAATGAACTAACAAAAAACGAAATCGAAGAAGCTCATTCCGGCATCGAGAAAGCACAGCCGTCTTAACGTGTGTACGCTAGTGAGGGGAGCAAGCTCGACGTCGGCACGAAAGAGGCGCGTCGATCCGACCACCCTTGAACACCCCGGTAACCGACTTTTACCCTTCGCGCGCGCGCGGTTCATTTGCATCGGTATTTCAAACACTCAGTGAGGTGAGAGAATCGTAGTCGAGCAACGCGAAGTACGCGCGTACACGCGATACACACACACACTCGTTTCGGGCATACAGATTAGAAAGAAAATGAAGCATGAAACATTGATGCAGAACGAAAGACAGGAGGTTTGGAAGTGAGAACGTGGAAAGTGATAATTTAATACTTTGATGGTCACTGGAATTTTTTTTTATAGGTTTTTGCAATTTTCATTGTGATTTTCATTGGCTAGTTCCTAGCCGGATTTTTAATGTTTGCCGGAACTTAAACAAAAAACTTCTGTTAGCTTGAATCCGAGATTTTTTGTCTACAGTACGCAATTGGCTGATTTTTTTTCATTGACCGTTAAAGGGTTAAATGCCGAGACTATTAAAACCATGAAAAAAGAAGTTTTCGAAGTCAAGTAGTCGCCATCGCGTGTACGGGCGGCGTTCGTCGTCCCATCTCCTCCATCCCCGCATCCCGGTGTCCCCTCGCGCTCGTACATAGGAAAAAAAAAAAAAAAAAGCGAGAATGACGGTAGTCGGGGTAAAGCGAGGGGAGGGATCGATTCAGACGCGAGTTGCCAGAAAAATTTTGCCACTGCGGAACACGTAATTCGTCCAAAGAACTCCCCGTGATATTTCAAGTATACATTGATACTATAATTATAACTCAAACGAAGAAAAATGAAGAAAAACAAGAAAAAATAAAAATAAAAGTTCTCGCGTTTCTTATTTCGTAGGAAAAAAGTACGTTTTTTGGGATAAACCGATTGGGGAAAAGTTACGAGTACATTGTATGCTTTGCGAAACATAATTTTTTTATGATAAAATTTGCCGGCTAATTGATTGCGCCGAATTGTCTATTCGTCGTCGTGAAATGTTCGGACTCGAGTTTCAAGTTGGTACAGGGGGTCGTTTTGTTAACAATCGCAGCCTGTCGATCGATCGAAACTTTGCGTAGATTTCGACGAGGAGTCTGGCTGTCTCGTGTTTAGCGTGAGATCGAACGAAAGTAACAGAAAAAAACTTTACAAAAAAAAAAAACGAGAGAAAAGTTTATCCGAGGCAGGGGTTCACGGGGATGCCCGGAATTGAAACGCGACGCGCAGCCAATCCTTCCTGCCGATTCCATGTACCAGCTAGTGTCTAATTTTACTATAAACAAAAAAAAATACAAAACAAAAGCAAAATAACTAAGTAACTCTTATTAACCAGTAATTATATCGTCTACGTTACGTATTTAACATGTACAGTATGCTTTTTCCTTCCAGCTCGGCTGGTGACTGCCTCCCCTTACCTTAGGCACACGCAACAAGCCCGAGAAAAAAATGTACACACACACACACAGACACACATACACAACACATACGCAACGCATACACAAATACAAAACGCGTACAGAACCCTCAATTATGGTTTAACCACCGATGAATTGATGAAAAAAAATATGTCCCTCCATTGACCGCCACTTGGTTAAGAGGTCTAAAGGCTCGTGTTGTTTGCGGAAATAATTTAAACGCCAATTCCCGAGATTACGTATCGATATGTAAAGGTTTGACGAGATATAGAGAGGGAGAGCGGATAAGTTTAAAAACAAAAATTATCGCTAGTTTAAATAGTTTTAGTGTAATCATTAGTGTTAAATAATTTATTTTATCATCGATCGTCGATACGATTTTTTAAAATATATATTTTACGTTCTTATAGGAGAATTTAATTTTCATTGTATATAGTTTAGTGGAATTTCTAGTCAAGTTGTATATTTATTTTTTCGTTCCGTTTTGTATCAAGATGATCGGCGGCGTGAACGTTGAATAGGCGAAATCGGTATTACGAGATACATACTCGGATTTAGACTGTAGTTTAAACGGCTGGACGAAGGATGAGTTGTGTCCTAGCGGAGTTTACAGAACGGTGGCGGAGACAAAGAAACAATTAGATGAACTTACCGTGTTGTTCGGATTTCTCTGGGGCATTGGCACGACTTTAGGAAATTTTCGCCAAGTGATGAGCAAAAGTGATTGACCGATATATCTTAGAGCCCTCCTTGCCGTCCCTCTAATCGCCTCCCTCACTTTTAACAACAAAGCCGCTGCTCAGCCTCGAGACGAGCAAAAGTTATTTGTACAAAAAAATAAGTCCGGCAAAAAGATTGTCCCGAATGAACTCCTAGGTGTACAATTAGATCGCCCTAGATGTCGACCCGCATCGTAGCCTTAGATAGGCTAGACGATATTATTAGAAGATTCGGACGTAAAGAAAAGGAAGAAATAGAAAAAAAAATAACAAAACAATAAAAATTAAGAAACGATCATAAACGGCTATTATTGTCATTAACCATTGATCCTTGAGATTACTATCCGTTCTTGTTGATTACAAACATTATTGCTATTATTATTGTTATCCGATTGTATTTTATTGTTTCCTTCAAAATTGTCACTTTAATGGGTTAAGGATTAATATGTTATTGATGATTAAAAACAACAACAGCAACAACAACAAAAAAAAAAACCAAGAAACAAAGGGCTTTAAAATATTAGGCGACAGAGCGATACGCGAGGTAATTCTTTCCCGGGATCGAGGAAACGAAAGAAAAAAATCTACTTTAAAAACAAAAACAAATCTGTAGGAGCCGTCGATAGTGCTCAGCTAAGTCGGAGAATTAAGTAAGTCGCACACTAAAAAAAAAAAACGATAAACGATAGTCGATGGGTTGAATGAGAGATACGTTGCGTGTGTTTTTGGCAGCTCGTTCATAAACATTTTTACAATTACTCCTCATTGCCATTTACACCTGCGTCTAAGCTAGGATTTATTCGGTAAACTGGTAGGTAGATAAAAAAAAACAAAATGAGAAAAAGTAAGGTCGCGAGAGAGAGTTGTCAGTTCGCTATTGTAGTTACTGCACAACATAATTATTTTTGCTGACGATCGTAATTTCATTCGACTTAATCGGAAGGCACAAACAAACAAAAAAAACGTGTTGGATCCAAAACGACGATGATACACACACACAAAATCTCTCACTCCACGCTATAAAAAAAAAGACGAAGCGTGACATTGCGATAAAGTTAAAGAGTACGATGATATACGTGACGAGAAGAGGTGGTTATTGCTTGCCAATCTTAGAAGTGCGTTCGAACGAAGGACATTCATCTTTTTAATAGTTAAACAACAGAAAACAACAAAACAAAGATACAAATGAAACGAGTTAACTTAATTAACGATATTAGAGAAAGCGATAATAAGGTGAAACAAAATGTGACACACACGGAGATTTAAGTTACACGCTTCTAATTATGATATTTGAATCTCTCGCCTCGCTGATTTAGTGAGAAGATTAAAAGAAAAGAAAAAACAATGCGTCAACTACCAGCCTAGCTAATTGAGAACAAAAACGTCATATTCTATAAATAACAAAAAAATGGTAAATTTACTACTACTACCGCTACTACTCTACTACTACTAACTACTATTACTACTATACTGCTACTACTACTACTACTACTGTAACTTACTAAAAGAAAAAAAAAACTATGGTAAACTATAAATACCAAAAACTACTCTGCTAGACAGTGTAGCTGTTAGTGTACACAAGGGAAAAATTATAGCGAGGTAGCGAGGTTCGGACGCTACCCTTAATTATCGTGTTTAAATACATAAAAAAAGGAAAATTCAAATTTGCTATGGGTTTGCGAGGGAAATCAGCTGTATCTAAGGAGAATCGAGCGTATCTGCTATCGATGTAGGACACCGTTCTTTGTTTTTTCCCTTCTTTTCACTAGAAAATCTTTTAGTCAACTATTTTTTATTTTATTTTATTTTTTTCATGACTTCGTTCTAGTCCCGATGCACGAAAAAGCATTATTATTGCAGGCAATTATCATGGTGCACTTACAATTTTTATTAAACGTCACGGTTGGTCACGGTGCATTACAGTCTATCGCGTGAAAGATCGAAAAAAACAACAACAACATCAAATGTAAACCGAAAAAACTGCAAGGCGTTATCGATCAGTTTGACCAGTCCAAACAATATAATTGTGAATTCGCAAAAAAAAAAAAAAAAGAAAAAAAAAAAAAAGAAAAAACAAAAAACTTTATTTTCGACTTTCTGACTCGGTGCTTCGGGTCAGAAAGATTTATTCGTTCCGATAAATCGGGACCAATGCAATTCGTCCGCCGGTCATTTTCGTCCTTCACGACTGTTTGTTCGCATCGATAACGCGACTGCAGAATTCACTAAAAACTCGTTGGTAAAACAAAAAAATCACCCCGATCTCGTGAAATAATGACAATGTTCTTTTTTTCTTGGAAAAAGTAAAAATAAAAAATAAAAATAAGACGCTACAAATACACTGCACGTCGGATCCCCACTGAATCATTGGACTTCCATACTTTTACTGTATTATTGACATAAAAATCCCAGATACGCGAACGCCCACATCCGTATGTCCGATATATATATATGTAATATATGTATACTCTCGTACAGACTGGAGCAGGCCCATTTTTACTCGACACGCCCACACACATACACACACTCGCGCAGATACACACACACACACATAAAAACATACACATAAACTTCGACTATGGCCTTCGACTATGAGAAAGATTAGCGAACGATATACCGATTGGAGATTGCTATGATCGAATTAGTAAATTTGAAGTGCGAAAAATATCGCACTTCAACATGAGAAAGACAATTCGTAGTGAGAGGTCGAAAGAAAAATCATTTTGGGATTAAAAAAATAAATGAAACTCAGTCTCCACTGAGTGTATCGATACGCGCATGCGCGTTAATTTTCTCTCGAGAAAATTCAACGACAGACGGTTGATGGGGGTTGTCGAAACCGAAGGGAAATTATATAATGAATACGAGAGAGAGAGAAAGAGAAAGAGAAAGCGAGAAAGAAGAGAGAAAGAAAGAAAAAGAAAGAGAGAGAGAGAGAGAGGGAGAGAGAGAGAGAGAGAGAGAGAGAGAGAGAGAGAGAGAGAGAGAGAAAGCGAGAGAGTGAAAGAGATAAGAGAGAGAAGGAAACCAGTATGCATTCCGGAATATAAAATAATTTTGCTACGACGCGAAAGCTGCTGTTATAAGTAGAGAAGAATTAAAAAAAAAATCTGTTTCTAACGTACTAATTACCAACAAATGTTACCGTCGAGACCTATGATGGATTAGGGTAATCAGGCTGGCGTAGGAAATACGAGATTAAAAAAAAGAAAAAAAAATAGTGCCGGTGCTCTTGCACATCCCTTATTGCGATGCGTGACCGTGTTCTTATCAGTTCATTCTCAACTATATAAGCCACCGTCTGCCTGGGGTATAGCGAAAGTATCGTAAAGATGATTAAAAGACAAAAAACAAAACTATTTCGAATGAGCTACAATTATTATCCGAGTAAACCACAGACACACAAAGTTTTTCTTACACTATTAACGAATAATAATGAATCGCTTTTTATCAATCGAGTCTATAATCGTGGAGGTAATAAACGTTTTTTCTCGCTCGTGAAATAAAATAATAATGGGACGACTGGAGATTTTTCAATCGACAATCGGTCGTAGAGCAATATTCGGCTGTAAAATGCGAATCGGTAATAGGGGATGTTACAATCGCACCCTCACGAGACACGAGGGGTATGTAATTGATTGACATTAAAAAAAAGAACAACGTGTATGCGACCGCTCGTGGATCGAGTTGACCGCTTTCAAGTGATATATTTAGATATTACGATCGACATTAACATTGAATTAATGTAATTATATAAACGAAGTGAGGGAAGGAAGCAAACAAAATATGAAGAAGAAGAAAAAAATGAGAGAACAACAACAACAATTAACGTTTGTTATTATTGAAGTTTTTCAATAATTTGAGCCACATTGAATGATAAGTATTACTTATAAATTATAAGTAAAAAAATAAATAAATAAAAAAAATGAAGTAAATATAGATAAATGTATGTGTATATAATTACGACGATGACGTATGTCGATGGGGAAGATTGATAAACGTTAAATACCGCTCACACTGAATAAAAGAAATTTAAAAAAAACAAAAAATCATTCATTACGAGAGTAAAAGGGAACTACTGTTACTATGTACATGAATGACTTTGACTACAACTAAGCTACTCAATAGGCTTAACGATGACGAAGTGAGAAGATGAGAGAAAAAAACAACAACAACAAAAACCCAACAAAAAAAAAAACATTAAAAGTGAATTTGCATGAAGGGCTGCACGAGGCTGTGGTTCTACCGTGCTACTCCAGCCAATCGGAATCCGTTTCATTAATTAATTCATTAATCGAGGAACTTATTTATATAGTGTTGAGCACTGTTTTAAGTGCTTTTCATTTTTTGGCTGTGTGAAGCTTCAAATTAAATAAAAACAAACAACCAAAAAAATAAATAAATAAATAAATAAAACAAAAACAAATAATATTATATTATATTGGCTTTGCATAATCATTCTCAAAATTTCTCCGCGATAACGTCGTAATTAGGTAACGGTAATTAGATAATCGAGTAATCGAGAGGAAGAAAGGATAATATAAACCACTACGATAGTCGCGAGAGGAGTGCAAAGTGAGAGTGAAAGAGCGATCGAGACAGAGAGAAAGAGAGAGAGATTGAAAGCAGCGTCTCAGTGACTCTTACAATACATTATATGATTCCGCATCTCCGTTTGTACGCATTTTAGACAACTTCAAAATACCTACTATTATAAAGAATAATAAAGAGGAAGAAAAAAAAGGAAACTCATAACGGTACTAGCTCAGATAAACATCCTGCCGAGTTGCCCCGGGTTATGCTAAGCGCCACCTGGCCCGTATTATATAAATAATTAAAGAAATGAAATAAACAACAAAGAAAAAAAAGAAAAAAGAAGATAAATTTACATTAAGCATCGCGCGCTCATCATAGTGAATGGGAAATACGATTAATAAACATAGCTCTATTTTTTCGCCCGAAACAAATAATCTATATGTAAAAAGGCTAATTTTTTAAGAACATCAATGCTCTACATACACAGACTTCTTCTTCATCCTCCGGTGGCAATGGAAATAATGCTTTGTAAATACCTGGTTATCCATATTTGAATACTACTTTAAACGCGGGCAAGCCACCCCACAATCCCAACCACCTAAACCCCACCGGACGATCGAGGCGTTGACGATTTTAACAAAATTTATATTATGTCGAATTCCAAGTATTAAAAAAAGACAAAAAAACTACAATAAAACAATCCGGAATCGAATAAAAATTGCCTCCACTTGGGTCTTATGACTGCGAAGTATGTTAACGTTATATGACGATCTGATCGCTTCATCAAACTCCGCGCTAAGATTTAAAACGATATTCCAAGTGTCGTCGCTAAAACTACAAAAACCAAAAACACGGAAAAAAACACCTCGCGAAATATATGATAACATCGTTCCATTATCTTGAGCCTGGTCTTCCTATCCGAATTTCCGCCGAATTCGAAAAAATTTCGACAGAGGCGGGAAGTTGCAAAGCGAAAGCAAAAAAAAAAAATACAACCCCTTGCGTTAGGGACGTATTTGCTTCTTCCTCATTACGACACGCCCCTCTTCAATACGTTAATTAAAACTCAATAAAAATTCGAGCTTTATGAAAAATGAAATTATCTTATTGTAGAAAAAAAATCTGCCGTATACAATCTCGCCACTTCGCCCAATCATATTTAAAAGTCTCCCGAAAAAAAGTGTTTGCTCGAAAATTGACTGACGTGAACTAAAAAGAACCAGCAACACTTTGTGTTTCGATAGGTGTCCTACTAATGTGGCTGCAGCATCACTATGACGGTTAAAAAAAACAAACAAAAAAGCCAGAGCGAAGAGAGTAATGGAGGAAAATGAAATTTATAAAAATCTGAAATTTCTCTACACGTTCGTCAACGCAAATTATAACAATAAAATGTGTTTAAAAAATAAAAGAAAATCAACGTCGATCGAGTCGAACAAGGTCGATGAACGTGGAGAAAAGGTTTCCTTCGTAAGCCGGGTACCAAGGCACTCAGGGCAACGATATATCGATGAATTTATTTATACGATGATCTAGGTTATTTGGTTGTAACGTCGAAAAAATAAAAAATAAATTTAAAAAAATGCAAATTCGTGCATATTTTATGCGAGACATAGCGTTTAAAGTACATTATAATGAAGGAAAAACAGCAGATAAAATAAAAATAAATATACCTAAAAAAGAAAAACGAGGATAACATTACTACTAGTTACGGAGTTCATATAGGTAATTATTTCCCCATCATGAGTACCTCGTACGTGGGCATGTCCTGTCAGTATTCGAAGATAGAGGAAATAATATTGATAAGTGGGGAAAAAAAACTAAAAATATCGTTTGCCGACACGAGAGTCACGCCGACGTCGAAATTTAAAGCTGTACACATAAAAAAAAATAGAGCATAGTGGATAAAGAGAGAAAGTGAGCGCGAGCGTAGAAGACAATTTTCATCGGATGAGACAGATGCATCAAATAATTTATCTATCGCATATATCGGCTAGTGGTGGGAGTTCGTTGCAAAAAACCTTTGATTATATTAATACGTTGGACGCTGTCTAGAATGTCCGCTTTTTCGAGGCTGAAGAATGTAAACTCCGAAAATATCCCTTTTTATTATTATATTCTATTAGTCTTCGTCTGGCGTAGTGCCGATTCGTTATTATTATTATTATTATTATTATTATTATTATTATTATTATTATTATTATTATTATTATTATTATTGTATACAATAACGGGAAAAGTGAGATTTAACAGGGTGGGGGGAGGAAGGGGGGATTCCGATCGATTAGCGAAATAAGCGAATGGAATTCACAATTATATGACAAAACAACAACAACAACAATTTACAAATCCATCTATCATAATCGATTGGGAAGTGAAGTTCACGATCGATATGCTGGATAAAAACGAAATTCATTCCGCTTTAGTTTCGAGGCTAATGTCGCTGTACATAATTAATAAAAATCGAAAAAAATAAATAAACACAAAAACAAAAAATTAAGTAAATAAAAGATAACAGAGCTGTTGGGACATACCCTCGTGTTAGGTTTAAAAACGCGTAATGCATATAGTTAACGACTAAAACGCTCTAATGTAGTAAATGGGAGCCCGTTTGACGTTGAAAGTAAACAAAACAAACAAAAAAAAGAGCGAGAGAGCGACAAAAGAGAGAAAGTGTGTGCATGTCGAATACCGCGAACGTATGATACGATGTATAGCTGCTGAAAGTTTTCAGGCGGCATCGAGCATTTCCAATAATACCAACACCAATAATACTCCTAAAAGAAAATGATGAAAAAAAATTAAACGTAAAACAATTGACTAAATGTTATTAAAGAAGAAAATGAATTAATATTAATAATAATTGCATACATATTGAGACATGCATATTTATCATTTAACTACAAAACACGACTAATTCGGAGAGATGGAAAAATTATGAAAAAAAACTACAATCTATTATTATTGAAGATATCAGTTAAAGTCATTACTAATTATTGATTAGCTATACCTTAAGGCAGTCGTATGGTAATCATATAGTCTATTCGTTAATGTTTCAGATATTTTATTAAATGTTGATATAATGTATGACGACATTCCTTGTTTGTGGCAAAAAAAAATAAGTCCCCCCCCCCCCCCCCCCCCCCACCGCCGGC
>JAPYZD010006054.1:0-12099 GCA_030522725.1 Ichneumoninae sp. B BG-2022a | reverse complement strand
GATAAAAATCTGAAAAAATTCATACGTATTCCGAAAAATGAACGAATCATTTTCATAAAAAAAAAAGTTGAGTTACCGCATATTTTGATGAACAATTTTATTTTCAACAATTTGTTAATAACATTTTGAAATTATTGCCTACAATAAGTATGAATTCTTCAGATTTTTATAACCTCGGGAAGTGTTTGCAATTCTTGTCCGAATTTCTCGAATTTAGGCGAAATGAACACCACTCGCTGGAGTTACCATAATCGAAGAAATGCAGCCGAGCAAATCCGGCGGGCACTCGAGAGTTTCTCGGTTGTGCGAGCGAACGATTGGCCCGATGTGTACAATAAAATGGACGTGTTGCCTGAAATTCTTTAGTTTATCATGAGTAATTTTTTTTTTTCATTGATGAAAAGTAATCCAGAGAGTACCGAGAAGGAGAAGCTGTTCGTAAGTTGGATTGTTTGTACGGTGGGTTTTATCGCAAGGAAGTTGCCCCGGTTAATCGAAGAAATGGAGGCGGGCAAATCCGGCGGGCGCTCGAGAGTTTCTCGGTTGTGCGTTGTACAATAAAATGGACGAGTTGGCTGAAATTCTTTACTTTATCATGAGTAATTTATTTTTATTTTTTTAATTGATGAAAAGTAATCCGGAGAGTAGAGTGAATTACCGATTGACTCAACACCCACCAATGAATGGACAAATCAGTATTTACCGGATAATCTCACTTACACGACAACCTAATGCACTCTATTTTTTTATATTAGAACTAAATTATTGTAATTACCGCTGTGTCCAATATCGTGGCGCTATATGCATTGTATTGTGCAAACAAAATTAACAACCAGTGACAGTCGTTTCACGGCGAATCATAGTAAGGAGCCAGCTGTAAACACTCGTGATCGGAAAGCATTGTTCTGTGTATTTCATGATTACTAACGGTAAGTTTTTATCACTACGGATATAAAAACGTTTGATCTTTAGTATATCAAGTAATTTTCGTGGTATAATTTTATGAGTTTGAAGAAAGGAAAACTGTAATTAAAAGCCACTTTATGGATATATTTGTACGAGTGTGTTCATTCAATGGACCAGGAGTGTTCATTCAATGGAGAAAGTGTTCAGTCATTGGGGTTTTCGGCACCGCGATAATTTTTGTTAATTTTTTATAAATGCATAAAACTTAGTCACTTAAAAAAAATCGTATGCAATATTTAATTAGTTTCTGAATAAACAGTACGTGTCATATATATATTTTTATACAAATGATGGACGATTCTAAGGCCAAAAAGCCTGACATGCGCCTTACGTGTCCACTCAATGGGTAATTCACCCTACCGAGAAGGAGAAGCTGTTTGTAAATTGGATTGTTTGTACGGCGGGTTTTATCGCAAGGAAGTTGCGCCGGTTGATCGAAGAAATGGAGCCGGGCAAATCCGGCGGGCGCTCGAGAGTTTCTCGGTTGTGCGAGCGAGCGATAGGCTCGATGTGTACAATATGCATATCAGGGGGGGGGGCATTCATGACGATGAATTTATGATACACGAGACCTCGGGCGCCGCACCGAAGAACGTTCGAAATGCGCCTTTGAGTGTCTGGCCTCTCAATGTCGCGCTCCAATTAAGGCGGTACGACTATCGGTGCTCTAAAGTGTGTAAACATCTCGAGATAAAGATTTTCGCTACCCGTAACTCCGACTCAACGCAGCGAGTCCGCTGATTGTTAATAAGCGATGAGCTCCGTTGAAGCTAATTATCAATCGGCAATACGCACGAACGGAACCGTTATAACGGCATAGGAAAGCGAGCCTGTTGGAAGAAACTCTGCACGTGTTAATGAGGGGCTCGAATCTCATTGCATTCAATTAATTAACTGAATTCTTCTGCGCTCCGGGAGAGGGAGGGGGTACAGTGTACGGTGGGCGACTTGTTCTATCGTGATTTGTGGACTTAATTAACAACACTGTAAATAAATGTTGTTTGGAAATTAATTAACGGTGCTGGAAACCTTCTTACGTAAACTGTTTCTCAATTTTTTTGTTATTTTCGGGCAAATGATTTGCAATTTTTATATTTGGAATTTTTGTTTTAGTACCGTGCGTACAGTGGGCGACTTGTTCTATCGTGATTTGTGGACTTAATTAACAACACTGTAAATAAATGTTGTTTGGAAGTTAATTAACGGCGTTTTAAGCCTTGTTACGTAAACTGTTTCTGAAATTTTGTTGTTATTTTCGGTCAAATGATTTATAATTTGTATATTTGGAATGTTTGTTTTACTACAATGTGCACAGTGGCACGTATTGTTCAATCGCGATTTGTGAACTGAATTAACAACACTGTAAAAAAAAATGTTGTTTGGAAATTAATCAACGGTGTTGGAAGTCTTCTTACATAAACTATTTCTGAAATTGCGAAAACATTTGGGGTGCAATGTTGTAGAAAAATGTTTATCTTTAATGAAATTTTTTTTGTTATTTTTAGACAAAAGATTTGTAATTTTTATATCTGGAATTTTTGTTTTAGTACAATGTGTACAGTTGCGCGCATTGTTAAATCGTGATTTGTGGACGTAATTAACAAGACTGTAAAAAAAATGTTGTTTGGAACTTAATGAACAATATTAAAAGCCTTCTTACATAAACCCTTAATTAACGATGTTAGAAGCCTTCTTACATAAACTATTTCTGAAATAGCGAGAACATTCGGGGTGCAATTTTACAGCAAAATTTTTATCTTCAATGACAATTTTTTGTTAATTTTAAGCAAATAATTTGTAATTTTAATATCTGGTATTTTTTGTTTTAGTACACAAAAACGTGTACAATGGGGCACATTGTTCAATTTTGAAATTAATGACCGTCATTGGGAGCCTTCCTACATAAACTGTGTCTGAAATTTCAAAAACACCCACGTTGCAATTTTGCAGTAAATTTTTATCTGTAACGAACATTTTTTTCCGGATTTCAGGCAAAACATTTGTAATTTTAATATCAGCTATTTTACTTTTACGAAAAATTACATTAATGCTCAATTAATTTAAGCAATGTAATCTAATTTCCAGTTCCATTACATTGCACTTACAATGTATTTTTACAACGAAGATAAAAGACTGTGAACGTTTGCAGACAAGAAAACGTTTGTTCAAATAGTCGAACCTTTGTTTTTACCGTGCAAACTGTGCGCCAGTCTGCTCTGCGGTCAGTGAACAATGAAGCGACGATTGAGAACCACTGCCGTCCATTGAATGGACGAAGGATGTTTATTATGCATCGCTATCGCGTCGTTAATATCTTCAGCTTTGTAGATAAGCATTCAGACGAGAGGAGAAGAAAAAAAAGAAGCGAGTCGTCGAGGAGGGAGAGACAGAGAGTGTACATTGCGCGGACTCTCGAAGAGCGTCGAAAGGTCGGGGATCCCTTTCGTTCGCTCATCGTCGTCGTCGTCTCCGTCGTCACCGGCTGAAAGTTGAATTTCGTAAACCGCAAAGTGAGAATTGCGACATCGCGAGCCTCTTTCGAAATTGTATGCGCGACGACGGGTTTCGAGAACAGTCCCTTCCGCGGAAGGAAACAAAGGTTGAGAACCTCTGACCCCTCTCCGCTGCGCCCCAGACGCCCGCATAGGACACAAGCTTGTAAAATTCCAGACTAATAGAGCGCATGCATGTGTCCGCAAACTGTTTGCCCAGGGCCGAAAACCACACGGTTTTTACCAAGCGGACAATTAAATGCAAATACGATACATTTAATAGTCTCGTCGATCGAGGTCTTTGGGATTTAGCGAATACGTTATTTTTTGTTCTTTTCTACTTTTTATCAAAAACCGTTTATACGTTTCCGGGTTATGTGAGTGCGCGCTCGCGCACGTAACAGTGCGACATGACATTGCACGCGAATAGATTAGATTAGATAAAAGTTGGTAGACTTGACGAGCGGAGTCACAAGAGTCATATCCTCCTTCTGAATTACCGGGGAATTATACATAGCGCGTCGCATTACAATACGGATACGTGGTTCTTGCCCGGCCACGTGGAAAATATTGAGGTTCAAGCTTTCCTCAGGAATGTTAATGTTGCGTCATTAAGTTGCATTTACTTTCGAACTCTGCCGATCGAAAGACAGCGAATGGACTGGTGTCGCCTAAAGACACTCGTGGACGGAGAGCATTGTGAAAACAAAAAAAAAGCCCACATGTCATTGGGGAGGGGAAGAAAGGAGTCTGGAATTTATAACCCCGGTAACGTTAGACCGAGAGAAACGAACAGTTCGCGAAACACACGCACGAACTCGCTCGTTTCCAAAATGGCTGTTGGGCTAAAATTAGCCCGGATTCGTTGCGAGCCGAGAGCGTACAGGGGAAAAAAAGTTAATCGGGCAGACGAGAAGGAGAGAGAGAGGGTTAAAAAAGAAAAAAAATGTGTCTGCTACGTAACACACGGACACGCACACCTCTACACGGAAATGCGATCCGCGCGACGCACACGCGCGCACAGAATCGCAACGAGAAAAAAAAATGTACTAATTAGAATCAATGTTTCTGGCAGAAATGTTTTTTTCGCTCACCTTGACGTCGAAGAAAAGTCATATAAAATGGTAACGCCCTGCTGGACGGCCGCCTTGTAGCGTGAAAATTCAATGGTACAATCCACGGGATTATTGGGACAGATGGATGGCCCCCTCGCGAGAGCACCCAGTGCTTGGAGTTTGTGGTTGTTCCTTTCGTTCCTCTGCCTGTGTTGCAAAGAGACATGGAGATTACAGAGTGAGAGTCCGCTGTGCGCTAACGCATGTAGCCAAAATGCGCAATCTTTAATATCAATTCGCTCAATCGAGTTATCGCTAACGAGATTAGCCGCTTGGATTTATTATCGTTTTGCTTACCTTTCGATATAATCGCACCGTTCGCTGTACAATAATTGTATTCGCGCGATGAATATGGTTTTTCTGCAACGGTTACGACCGCGAGACCACGATGCCTGATGATAACGACGAGTTTAGTCAATCGAGTAGTATAGCAAGCAACAGCGCGATACGTTCCGGCTCTGAGGACGGCTACAGCCTGAATGCAACCGCGAACAGACGAACTCAGGGCCGAGAATATCCGGCCAAAGACCCGGCGCGCTTCGACTCTTTCTTTTCAATTTCTTGCGATCGGTTTTTTTTTGCAAAAATCGTCAGAGTAGTCGTATGAGCAAATAAGAGCAACTACGCTTCTTTACATGACAACGATCTAATTTCTTTTTAGCGTACTTTGTTGTTGTTGTTGTTTTTTTTTTTTTTTAGGGACGAGATATCGCTTTGTCTTTCTAGGAAAGCGCCGAAGAATCCGGGAGTCTCGTGATATCCTCGCAGATAAGGTTTATCGAACGAGCAAAACGTCCGCACATTGGCACGAGCTCTTATCGAAGATCCGAGACTCTTGCGAATCGAGAAAGTTTGATTATTATAAACGAACCATGCACGCCGAGAATTGTTACGAGCCTGAGTATCGATACATTCTTTCGATAACTCGCCAACGATACAAAAGTCTCCCCCCTCTCCCTCTCACGAAGAAGAACACTCACCACGACGAGACGGCAACGAAATTATCTGCTGCGTTGATCAAGTTCACGACTTTTGCACGTTGCCGCTGCAACGAATTACCACAAATACGTGAGTTCAAGGAACGATTGATAATTTTATTGCGATCCAACACGCGTCCGACGAGTCTACGCGACCTCCGGTCCGAGCGACCTCGGTAACGCACTCTACGATTATCGTTTTTTTTCCTTTCGTGCATTTGTTGATCAAGCGTTTTCTAACCTCAAAAAAAAAAAGCAGATAGTCGACCAGCGACGCGGACACTGCTGTGCGGAGCTTCTCGGAAAAACGCACGTGATGACATTCGCGTCTGTCGAGTCATCGCTTCACCGGAATTCCTCGACATTCAGACTCATAGAAACACGCTTTTTTTAGAGTGAGTATGATCGATCTGATTCGAAGTTTGCTCGTCATTGTTGTTTTTTTTTATTCCTACTCGTATGTTTCAGGACTGCGATAATGTGTGAGCGTTTGTTTTGCGTTGCAGGTCGCTAGCCGTTCGGCGAATATCGCCAGAACTCCACCGATAAAACAGAGACGATGTCCGTGGAGCCGAACCGTATCGCAGCTTCGCCGTACACCTGCATAACGTGCAGGGTCGCGTTCAGAGATCTGGAGATCCAGAGGCAGCACTACAAGTCCGACTGGCACAGATACAATCTGAAGAGGAAGGTGGCGGAGCTGCCGCCGGTTTCGGTAGAGGAGTTTCAGAAGCGCATTATCGCGCAGAGAGGAAAGGAGGATCAGCTGAAAAATCATCAGCCGACGAGCTGCAAGGTATGCCACAAGAGTTTCAATTCTAAGAATCAATACGAGATACACCTGACGTCGAAGAAGCACAGAGAGCAGACGGCGAGGAAGCAGAGCGAGCGGGAGGCGGAGGAGGAGGACGAGGACGAGTCGACGGAGATAATAAGCGACCGTCTGGATCCGAAATTCGTGGAGCCCTCGAATTCCGTGATAAAGCAGGCGAAGAGCTCGTCCCAGAAGAGCAAGAAAATCGAGGAGGAAATGGAAGTCGACTCGGACGTCGAATCGGTGGATTCGGACGAGTGGATAGAGGACACGGAGAATCCGGTGGCGAACAACGACTGTCTCTTCTGCAAGCAGCACAGCAGATCTCTGTTGAGAAACTTGAAGCACATGACCCTCGCTCACTCGTTCTTCATTCCAGATCCGGAGTACTGTGTCGATCTGAAGGGGCTGCTGACATACCTCGGAGAGAAGATCTTTGCGGGTTACATGTGCATCTGGTGCAACGACTCGGGCAAGGCCTTCCAGAGCGCCGACGCCGCGAGAGCCCACATGATCGACAAGGGCCACTGCAAGATGCTTCACGAGGGCGAGGCGCTCGTCGAGTACTCGGAGTTTTACGATTACTCGACGAGCTATCCGGACGCCGGCGAGGAGGGGGTCGACGCCGACGCCGAGGTCGAAATACCCCAGCTCGACGACAGCGACTATCAGCTGGTTCTACCGTCGGGCCACGTTATCGGACACAGGTCCCTCATGAGATACTACAAGCAGAGCCTCGACCCGAGCAGAGCTCTCGCCGTAGCGAAGAGCGAGAAACTCCGCAAAGTCCTCTGCCAGTACAGAGCTCTCGGATGGTCGGCCACGCAGAAGGAGGCCGTCGCGAAAAAGGCGAGGGACATCAAGTACATGCAGAAGGTTCAAGCCAAATACTCCACCCAGCTTCAATTCAAAGCCAACAAGTTCCAGCGTTACTTCAGGCAACAAGTCAACTTCTAGACACGCTGTTGGATTCTTTTTGGATACTCGTCGACGAAAAGATTGTTCGGCTTTATACCTTTTTTTTTTGTTCTTTTAACACGGAATTCTCATCGCATTCCATCCACGGTTGCGTCAGCTGTAAGATATAATATACGTTTATTTAAATACAATTATCGTTGAGATTTACTGACCGGGCACGTCGCTCGTTCAATCGTAGACGATCCGAAATCTGCGGTCGGGTAACAGTCGAACAAGGCTGAGGGCTCTTTAATAAACTTGTCTGTTTATTCTGACGGATATTCCTTACAAAATAACGTATCGTATAATATATATATATATATCATATATATATATACTTTTTTAGAATATACACGACAACAACAAAAATATTCAATATACAATATTAATAGTTCGTGTGTGTGCCCTCCCCGCCGGGGGCACCAGTGGATCATCCAGTGATCAGTTTTATTATATATTGATTTTCATTTAACGTTTGATTATCAGCAACTGTTAAGCGGGTATAAATTTGAATATTGTGCTCTCAGTTTCCGTCCCCTCGTAAAGGGGATTTCTCATGTTTCATGCCAGTTTCGGCGAACTTGTAGCTCGACCAGCGTCTCAAGCTTTGTCAACGATTTAATTATTCGGATTCTTTGTTTAACAACGGATATATCGGGCCGTATAAGTTTCTGGGAGGGCAGTAAACGATTCTCTATTTACTACCGAACAATCACAATGTTAAACGCGAGTCGGCTCTTTCGTTAATTAGAGACACTCGCGCGCGCGTCTGGACTAGTATTTGTTACTTTAATAATACCATTTATCTGTTTCATTTTTTTTTGCTTCTGTTTTTTTGAATACTTAGAGAGCCGTTATTGTCACACTTTCGACGTTACGAGACACTTATTTCCACCTACTAACTTCTTCGTATTTGATCCCTCTAATTTCTGTAGGGCGATTTTATCTTCCGCTCAGCTATGTTGTTTTTTTTGTGTAGAATTTAATCCAATACTTTGACCATCAGCTTGAGCGCCCGATGAGGAGGCAACGGTCTTATCTTCTCGTCGATGTCGGCATACGGCAATTCGGCGACCGTCTCGAAGCCGTGCTTAGCGAAGACCTTCTGCGAGAAGATTCCGGTCGCGTCGGACTTGAAGATCTGCGAGAATTCGAGAACGCTAAAGTATCGTGAAATACTTGACCGGACGAGGGAAACAACGAGGAAATACCTTTCACGTAAAATACACAGAGTACAAAACACCATATTTTTTTCACATCTTTAACGAGACACATCTCATGCACACTAAACGTAGACATGCTGAAACAAAAAACATTACAGTGAAGTTCGTGGAGGCTTCGTGAACGCAACGGTTTCGTAGACGAATAATTGGAGTACAACGGAGCGATCGTGCACACAGCGGTGAGAGGATGAGAATTCGCCTACCTTGAAGCCAGCCTTTTTGGCCGTCTCGACGCTGTCGGCCATAAGAACATTGGCGAGCCCCCTGCCGCGGAACTCCTCGTCGACGCTCAGTATCCGACACTCGAAGATCTCATCGATCCCGTATTTGGCGAAGAGATCGATCTTGTCGTTCAGCTGGTACAGAAGGCCGAAGATGGTTTTGAATTTGACGTCGTCGAACTCCGACAAGCGACGCTCGGCCTCCTCGCGCTCGGCCTTCGTCTGAATCCCGTTCAGGGCTAGGCCGGCTATCTGAAAACATTCGTCGAAGCGACGAAGTGTTAACGAGGTTGGAGCGAGTGGTGTTCATTTTGCATAAAAATCTGAAAAATGCATACTTATTATAGGCACTGAAAAGATTCATTTTGCATAATAATCATTTCAAAATGTTATTAACAAATTGTTGAAAAAAAAATTGTTCATTAAAATATGTGATAACCTAACTTTTTTTTTTAATAAAAATGATTCGTTCATTTTTCGGAATACGTATGAATTTTTTTTTATTCTTTATTCACTTTTCCTTATTTTGATTTTTCTTGTTTTTTACATACAAAAATGTGCAAAAGTCAAAATAAAGATAAAAATCTGAAAAGATTCATACGTATTCCGAAAAGAGAACGAATCATTTTCATTAAAAAAAAAAAGTTTTGAAATTATTATTATGTAAAATTAGTCTTTTCAATGCGTATAATAAGTATGAATTTTTTCAGATTTTTATAACATTGGGAAGTGTTTGCAATACTTTCCCGAATTTCGCGAATTTAGGCGGAATGAACACCACACGCTCCAACCTCCTTAAGATCGCAAGTATGACAGTTGTCGAGAGAAGTGACGAGGGAGGACTCACCGTTCCGTCTTCGGTGACGAGCATCCGGCAGTAACCCTGCTTCAGCGTGAAGAGGCAGTGTCTCTCGAGGTCTTCGTGGGGCTCGCCTTTCCGACAGAGGCCAACGGCATTGTTGAGCGGCTCGTCGGCGAAGAAATTGTATCTCAGATGTTCGATGACCTCGTCGAAACGGGCCTCTGGTATAGCTGTGACGGTGAACCCGGCGGCGGACATGTTTCAGGGATGGGTCTCGAGGCGTTTCTATTTTTATTCTATCCTATTGCCGTTCCCCTCTATACGTAATGTGATGTGCCCCACCTCCCCCCGCCCGTGACGAGAGAGTTTTCACGCGCACGTTCCGCGGCACCGACCGGACGCGTGGAGCGGACCGAACGCCGCCCCTATGGGGCACCTCACTCTCCTCTATATTGATTGACCCAGTTCAAAGAATTCGAGGGATATAATTATTATTGCGCTCAAACGCTCGTCCCTCTCCGCGACGCGGAAACGAGCGTGTGACGGACGTCGAGTCGTTCCCACTCTGTCACGGAAGAGATGTAGAACAACCGAAATATCGACCAAAAGTTATTCGAGAGGAAGGATGAATTGGTAAATCACGATTGAATTCGGTGTTGAACTATGCGATACAATCTCGTTTATTATATATATATATGTGTATATATATATTCGTTTAATACCTTTCGACGTATCTTACAATACCACGTATCAGACTATATATCATTTATTTATATATAGTTAATATATATACGCAAGCCGTGGAGTGATAACAAGATAAAATGATTTTTCTTTTTCATACCCACATCGTGATCGACCGATAGACGACAATTGGAATACTCGAAGTGGTTAGATGGACCTTCTTCTTAAAAAATATAATAGATTTTATTTTGGACGATAAACGCGCAACGGAAATTATAGTTCGTTCATCCGGAATTGCAAATGAACCATTGGGGGTCGATCGTTTCATCGCTATTTACATGGTTACATCTAAAAATGTTAAAGGCCGAGCGATCGAGTGTATCTGGAAAGCTTGTCTTCCCGTTGCACGGCCGCACACGACATCTCGCGCCGGGAGATCTTCGGACAGAATTTTTTTGGAATTTCATGCTTTTTTCCCCCCACTCGTTACTTTCCCCGCGGACATTCGTGAAACAAGTGTTTTAATAGCTATATATTCAAACTGGGCTGGTTAGAACTGTAGAACGCACCTGACAACGCAATAAGACGACACGATCAATCTGTACAAAAGTGTCCGAATTTAATGGGTTCTGCACGAGTCTGTGACGAAGAGGGCTAGGGAGCTCGTCGCCCTCTCGACCAGAGACTCGTATCTATAGAATAATACCGCGCTTTTGAATTCGACTTCTCTTCTCTAAGAACAGAGTCACCTTGGTAACAATGATCAATTTTCTATTTTATAAAACCGTACTCTTTTTTTGTATCATTTCGAATGTGCGATTGCGGCGACGGTTATTTTCAGAATAGTTTAGAAGAGAAGATCATCGTCACCCTCGTCGAGCATGTTCGCCTGCCCGTGAATGTCCTTGCCCTCGGCGATCATTTTCTGGCGACGTGCCTCAGCCTGAAAGCGAATGGGAAAACAAATTTATTAATACCGTTCGCGAGTCATTTAATTTTACACGCTACACGCATGTCGAGTCCTACTTTGGCCTTTATCGTCTTCTTCTTGTCCTGAATCTTCTTCAGCCGATAGAACTCCTCGCGCTCGAGTTCGTCGAGCTCCGATATGATGTAGGCCAGAGTTCTCTCGATCCGCGGAATGATAACGTGCTCAATGGCGTTGACACGACGATTGGTGATCTTTATGACCTCGTCGAGTGTGACGAAGCTCGTCTGCAACGACGCCAGAACGACGAGAAGCTTGACGCCGCTCTGATAATTTTTCTTCAATTTAGCGAGCTGCTGCCCGCCCCTCGCCAGACCCGCGAGCTCGTACGTGTCCGTGCCGTCCTGATACGACTCGAACACCGGCAGATTT
The DNA here is from genome assembly GCA_030522725.1 of Ichneumoninae sp. B BG-2022a. NCBI lineage: Eukaryota > Metazoa > Arthropoda > Insecta > Hymenoptera > Ichneumonidae > Ichneumoninae sp. B BG-2022a. The sequence goes on along the minus strand of JAPYZD010006054.1, from coordinate 491 downwards.
ACACCCGCCACGTTGTCCTTCTTCGAGCGAATCTTTATCTGCGCCTTCGTCACGTTTTGCAGGACAACCTGATTGAAATCTCCGGTCGCGAATTTTGCCTCGGCAAGGGAAAAGGCGGCTTCCTTCATCACTTCACCCATGAGAGTTTTAGTCTGCAAAATTTAACGGGAGTTAATTATAACTGCTCTGGTAATAACCCTGGAACACTGCACGGGGTTATTAAGGTAGTACTAGCACAATGACTGACGCCGCCTAAGTTCGAGAGAAAATAGACAAAGATTACAAACACTTCTCGATGAGAAAAAAATCTGAAAAAATTTTAGCATATAAAAGGAGCTGAAAAGATTGTTTGTGCATAATAACAATTTCAGAATGTTCATAACAAATTACGGAAAAAAAAATTGTGCAACAAATTACCCGGCAACCAAATTTTTTTATTACGAAAATGATTTGTTAATTTTTCTGAATACGTATGAATTTTTTCAGAATTT
>JAPYZD010006052.1:0-10889 GCA_030522725.1 Ichneumoninae sp. B BG-2022a | reverse complement strand
AGTATTAGATAAAATTCTGAAAAAATTCATACGTATTCAGAAAAATTAACAAATCATTTTCGTAATAAAAAAAATTTGGTTGCCGGGTAATTTGTTGCAAATTTTTTTTTCAGTAATTTGTTATGAATATTCTGGAATTATTCTTATGCACAAACAATCTATTCAGCACCTTTTATATGCTAGAATTTTTTCAGATTTTTTACTCATCGAGAAGTGTTTGTAATCTTTGTCTTTTTTCTCTCGAACTTAGGCGGCGTCAGTCGTTGTGCTAGTACTACCTTAAGAGCATATGAAACACTATGGAGTGCAAGAGAGATAGCATCAGTGGCGCTCTCGCTCCGTCGATAATGTTCGGGGGGGCTTGTACCATCGGAGCAAAAGTACTGGATGATGCGAGTGCGCAGATGGCAGCATCAGTTGAGGGGCGTTGGAACAGTCGCCGTTACCTACAGAGAAAGAATACTCCCTGCACAATCAATCAATCGAGCGACACTCAGAAAAACGTCTACAAATTAAATTAAAAAATAATCGATGACTCTGTACATTTTATTTCTATCCGTCAAAACCTCACCAATAAAGATTTAAAGACCCTTACAAATTATTTCGCTTTTCTTGTCGCTAATTCTTCGTAGTTCCATCTTCTTATCCCTTTCTCTAAGCTCTACCCCTTAAATCTAAGCCTCACTCGTATATCGATTATTGTAGAAAAATATTAAATTGCAAGTAACATTTAATCTCCGGCTGATGCACTGCACATTTTATCCATCCTTTTAATTTAATTAAATTTAAATAGACAGCTTTACCCGTACATTGTGCGGGAAAACCTGTCCCCCGTAATACTTAACACGCGATGGCAAACTAAGCGATTTAATTGTTCGCGATCGATGACAATTACACCAATTATGATCTTATCGAAAGTGAGCGGTGACGAACCTGTATTTTTTCTCTTCGCGAATTAGTTGTTTCAGTGACCATCGAGACTCGGCCGCGTTACATTCCATTATCTTTTTTTTCGCGCCATGTCCAAGTTCTTGAAAGCCAAAAGATTTCTCAAACGCCCCAGTCTTACCGAGAAACCTCAAAATTCATTCAAGCAAATAAAGCCTATTCTGCAGATAATTCGAATATCGGGAGCATTTCCTTACCGCACGAGTTCTGACGACGTCAAACCCCGTGGAATATGGCAATACCTGTGGGTTCCGACCCATCTGACACTGATCACCGCAGCTATCGTCATGCATATAATAAATATGCCGTCTTGGAAGTTCGCCGATGAGAATAGTATGGCGGCTAAAGTGCTGCGAATGATATATATTGTTAGATACTGCTTCTTCTATGCGGCAATGGTCTTCGATCATCTCAATTTTTTCTGCAGATATGACGAGACATCCTCGGTTAGTTGATGGTCTGGATGGTTGATTTTTTTTAATCATTTATAATATGAAAAATTAATATTACAGTAGAACCTCGATTATCCGAACCAATTGGGTCCGGGGCTCGTTCGGATTAACGAAAATTCGGATAACAGAACAGTCAAACTGTGTTAAGCTATACAGCGCGATACATATCGAAAAAATTACAGTACCCACATATTTTAAATAACTTCATACCTTCATCACGAAATCCTCCGTTTTCGTTTGGCGCAAGAGAGTTGTATGTATGTACGTCTTATTGTAGCCACTAACAATGTGCTCATCTCTCCCTCATCGAGTTTCAAAAGCGTTTCTAATTTTTTTCCAGCGTAAGTACATTATGCTTACGCTTAGAGGTCGAAGGACTGGACGCTGAATCCATAACGCACAAAACTACGAGACCAGTTATGGGATTAACGAAAAGAAATTTTGAATACGTGCGTATTTGCTCGGCTGAGAAACTCATAAATACGATTGGCGTGCATTTACGGTACCGCTGTGTGAGTCTATGCGAGCTCGAGCGTTCTTGAATTGGCTTGTTGTTTATAGCGTGCAATAATGTATTGGCACGCAACAATGTAAGAATACGAGAATTTCGCGCAATTGTTCGGATAATAGAAACTTTATCCGAACCAGTGGCAGTTCGGATAACAGAGCGTTCGGATAATCAAGGTTCTACTGTACGTTAATGTAATAGTACATTACGATAATTGTGCGATAAAACTTTTTCTGACAAGTGCGAGTTTGCAGCACGAGCCGAAGGCGAGTGTTGCAATTACACGCGTTAAAAATCGTTTTTCGCACGAGTATCGTACGATATTTTATTTACGCACCGAGTGAAATAAAATATACTACCTCGGAAAGGTAGGTGGAATAAATTTGAAAATATCTTCGGACATAAGTGCCAAACCCTCTGAGAATGTCACATAAATGTCGCGATGAATTATCAAGCCGTTCGAAAAATAATAAAAATAAATTTTTAAAAATTTACTAAATTGACTGATTTTTTGTCGATTCCAGTTTTTCAAGAGACTCGAGGTATACGACGAGGACGTTTGCCGTCTCGGTCATCCTCGTCGGCAGAGCATCCGAGCCTACTGGATATCAACGATAATGTGTGCATTGTCTAGCCTCGCAACGATTTTTCTACCAGTCATAAAAGATATCCAGTTAGGCGTCACACGATCTGTAGCCCTGGTCAAATTTATACAACGCTTTCTCGAGTTTTTTCACTCGTTTTTTATTCTGAAATGGGTTATCTACGTGTACATGATACATCAAAGATTCGAGCATCTGAACTCTGCGATAGTGGGCAATCTGACGAGTCGCACGAGTCCTTTAAACCGTAAAGCAACTACGACGCGAAACGTCCTGGCTCTTCACGCGAATCTTATAGAACTCGTAAAGATCTTCAACCATCTTGCCGCGTTTAGTATGCTTCTCTCTTTCGCCGCTCTTCTCCTCAATGTACTCCTGAATTCGTGGAGTATGATGTCGGCACACGAGTCTTTGTTGACTAATTATCCGATGATTAGCTCGTTCATAGAAATATTTGCTCTTTGCTACGTCTGTACCATGGCTGCAAACGAGGCCAACGATATCGGAAGATGCCTCACCAGTTTTCAAGTGACTCTCAACGATTCCACCAATATCGAAGTAAAAATAATAACGACGGCAATAATAATAAAATAAAGTGTAAAATAAATTATTGACATTATTATAGTACATTTCGATACGAGTGCGAAAAAGATTTTTCTGACGAGTGTGAGTTGTTCGCACGAGCCGAAAGCGAGTGTTGCAATTACACGAGTTCAAAAAACGTTTTTCGCACGAGTATCGAACAAAATGTTACTTTACAAGGTGTGAAAATGACGGTTTTCGCACCTTGCGAAAAAACCACTATTTTCACACCGATTGTCATAAATATTATTAATATTTGTTTTTATAATTTTAGTGACGAAAAGGTTAAACGTTTCAAATTATTTTTCTGTCCTCATTGCAGGATAAAATGAACTTGGCTATGCAAGTGTTTCACAACCGCGTCGCATTTTCCGGCGGGGATTTTTTTGACGTAGATTTATTGACTTTTCGTGGGGTGAGTGTAACAACTGTACATTGAAAGTCATTAGACATATAAATTGATTTTAAAAAACTATTGGAGCAATGGTATTAATTTTCTATATGCTTACAGTTAGTCGTTACGTACTTCACTTTTATCGCCGTTATAGCGAATGAAGACAGTCTAAAAACCTAGAAGGCACGACAGCAAAAAATCCGATATCTAAGCCGAAACCGTTTTCAAAATTCAAACCGCTTTCAACATTTTGAAGATTGAGAACAGGCAAATCCCGAGTCCTCGTTGGACACGGACCTTGTATAGTAAGCAATGGGTTAAGAATTAAAAAATTAAGATTTTTGTCCGCAATAAGACGTTTCATGCACAACGAAAATGAATTTTTATGATGATAAAGATAAAGTTTTGAAAAGTCTTTAATAAAAACGATTGCCAAGCATGTTTAGTTTAATATCCTTAACTTGTAGCTAATTCTTCATAGCTGGATCTCCTTACCCACTGATTTGGCTTGAACGAGCTTTCAATTTATCTTTTTTACTGTGATAATCTTTAAAAAAAAAATTATTTTTGTTTTTATTTTTATTTAATTTTTTAAATGTAAATAATATAGCCCAACCAAACAAAGGCTGCAACAGTTACATACTTTCAGGATTCTATGAAAACATAACCATATTCTGGCAATATCCGCCAGAATCCGATATTCTGGAACTACCGCGCTTGAGAGGTCGTTAATGGCGGCGGAGGAACGTGAAGCGATTCAGGGGTAGCTTCTATTTGTAAATCCGGTCGAAATGTTAATTGTGTTAAATATGTTAAAGGTGTGAAGTGCCTCTGATCCCATTTGTATTTGGAGCTGACTCTCAAGGGACGTCGTCCTAGAGTCTCATAATGAATAAATAATAATAATAATAATAATAATAATAATATCGACGTTACTATGATATTAGTTTTGAATCACGATATCGTCTAGTTGTAATGCATTATTATCGTTCTTGAACAAAATCTTCTTCCAGCTTTCTTTCCAAAGTAAAAGCTTTTTTACATGACCCTGAAGATATCCCCATGACATCAAATTTCATCTTTGTCAAGTTTCCATCAATGCACTGCTTTAGGAAAAAAAAAGGTTCACATGTAGAATTTCATTCTCTACGTGAACATCCTCGAACGAAGTCATCTTGGTGCAAAACATAACTATTATAACTTGATGAAATATAGTCTCGTACAGATATCTTCAGGGTAAATTTTTTCACACACCGCAAAGTTGTGTGGTGGGTGATATGCAGCTTTGTGGTTCGAAGCGTTGCAGATCCAAATCGTTCCGCTGCTAGTTTAAACTATCGTTACTCTATTTTAGTAGTACGTGTCAGGTAACTCGATCCAGCGATAAGACGTTATCCTCGCATTTCCATTGCCATAAAACTGATTTAAATCAAGCTTTTTATTATTCGGACAAATCGTCCGGCAAAGTACGCGCAGATGTCTAATCGATGCTTGTACGAGTCAGTTTACCTCGTGTGCCCGACGAGTATCCAATGTTGAATTTTACCTCTCGGCAACAATAATCGACAGTGGAAAAATGCTAATGGATATGCTCAAAAAAATTTGTAACTACGGGGGTTTGAAGCCTTTCGTCTGGTTGGGAAATATCTTTGGAATATTTAGCGGCACGTGGGTAAAAAACCGCTTGAAACCGAGTGGCGTGATAAGTCGCTGCTACGTCTTGGTGGTCTTTGGGACCCGGACCTATTTCGGCGTACTTGGAGCGTTAGCGGGTCTATCGACCGGACGAACTCCCATCATCCCGATTCTGTCAGGACTAAGGTGCCTGACACAATTCACGGCATTAACATTGGATGCTTTTATCGTGACGTTTTTCGAAAAACGCTTCGTCAAGGTAAAATACATAAACGATAAAAAATATATAGATTTTTTTTAAGTTTGTCGCTAGCGTAATCGATGCAAGATGTAAGCAACACATCTGTTAGGGCGCCGTACCCTTGTGTCAAATAGAATAAGAATTATAATAGTACAACTATTCCCCGATGAACATGAACGAAGGCCTGCAAGCGAAATACTGCGGCTCATGGACCGGACCCACACCCAGGAAAATAATTTATTTGACGGCCGCCGTTTATTCGGTTTAAGTAAAATATTTATTTGATTTAAATAAATATTTATTCCATTTAAGTAACTAGGAGTAACTAGTAGTACAAGTAATTTATTAGCGAGATGTTACATTGGTTGTCGATCGTTCAAGTATGTTACATTTGGCTTGGTGATTACATAAATGTATGGTAATATTATCCGCTAACGAGCCATTGACCGTAGTCCTTCAGCTCAATTTAAGTAACTATTTACTTAATTTGAATAACTCTTTTACTTAAACTAAAAATAAATCAAATAAATGAAGTCAAATAAATTATTTTTCTGGGTGCTCGTGTGGTCAGGTTTAAAATAATCCATAAAAAAGAATATCAAATGGCATGATAAAAATAAAATTTAACACCATAAAAATTATTTTTTTAAATAATTTCGTGACGATCCAATAGTTTTATTTTTACAAAATATTTTGAAAATGCAACCACGAGTGAGTGAGATGAGAGATTATTTTTTAACACGATTTATTCGCAGTTCTTCGAGAAGCTCGCGTTGTACGACGATAGAGTCGCCGAACTTGGACATCGCAGATCAGATCGATACGATATCTACTGGATTTTCATTGTCACGTCGATCGCCTTCGCAATCTACACATCGTGGGCGGATGCCCAAGAGACGAATGGAAAATGGACGGAATTTGTAACGAAGACTATGTACATGCTACTGCAGTCGCTGACTCTGCTGCTGAGTACATTTAAATTTGATCTTCTCGTTCATCTGATGTACCAGCGCTTTCGTCATTTCAACGAATCGATTATATCGAGCGTCTCTTGGACTCGTGAGCTCACACCGAAGAACATGAATTACGTTAGCTCCAACGACGCCCTGCAACTGCATTCGACGCTGCTCGATGCGTCGAGGATAATAAGTGAAACTTACAGTTTCGTGCTGCTCTTCTGTTTCGCGAACCTATTCGTCAGTACCGTAATGCAAATTTACGTTTCGGTGATTCTTCCGAGATCGATGATAGCCTACTACGCCTCGAACTTTATCACGAGCGTTGCGACCTGTTCAGTTTGCAGCACGACTGCCGAAGAGGTATTTACACGAAATTTAATCATTAAAATGACAATTACATTCGATTTAAAAAAAAATTGTGTGTAAGCTTTTTCAAAGTAAAATTGGCGAACATTAAGGTGGATATGAATCACATTTCCACATTAATTTAGTTGCCACGTTAATATAGTAAAAAATAAATTCGTAAAAATCGATTTACAGGATAGTTATGTGTATGGCGGCAACGGCGTATAAAAACGGAGTTCTGATGACGAGGGCAACATACACATGAGCCAGAACTCACGTTTCTACGCCCATACACTTCACATAATGTTTCCTAACAAATTGACGAAAATCTCTCTTTTCGTTTTTGGGAAGTGTGCGCAAAAAGGTCCTTTCTCGCACTAGTCCGAGAAAAAAAAACATATTCCGTTTGTACGCAGGCGCAATATTTTTTTTCCACGCGATGCGATAATCGCGTATATTTCGTACGAGTATCATACGAAATTTTATTTCACGAGGTGCGTAAAACTGCACTTTATGCACCGAGTGAAATAATAGTACATTACGATACTAGTGCAATAATAGTACATGACGATACTAGAGCGATAATAGTACATTACGACATTAGTGCGATAATAGGACATTACGATATTGGTGCGATAATAGTATATCAAGATATTATCGCATCACGTGGAAGAACAATATTGCGCCTGCATACAAACGGAATATGTTTTTTTTTTCTCGGACTAGTGCGAGAAAGTGCCTTTCTGCGCACATTTCCCGAAAACGAAAAGAGTGATTTTCGTCAATTTGTTAGGAAACATTATGTGAAGTGTAGGGGCGTAGAAACGTGAGTTCTGGCTCATGTGTATACTGCCCTCATCATAAGAACTCACTTTCTACGCGCTTGCCGCGATTCACATAACTATTCTGTAAATTGAACACACCTTTACGAACGTCGCAGACAACGTTTGTTTTCTGACGAGTGTGAGTTTGCAGCACGAGTCAAAGGCGGGTGTTGCAATCACACGAGTTAAGAAAAAGTTTATTGCCTCAGTATCGTACCAAATTTTACTACACAATGTGTGAAAAGTCAAAATCACTTTCATGCAAATCACCAAAGAGGAATATTTTTTTAAACCCTTAAAAAAAAATCGTGTAGATAAACTTTTACATCCAAACGATGTGGTGACGTTTTAGGAAAAAATTTGACCTTCGAACACGAAATTCGGCTTTTTTTCGCTCCGATACATCGAAAGACAAGGCGGTGCAAAGATAGTATTTTCATATTCTGTGACGAAATACGTTCACGCAGCGAATATAAAATCAATTTATATTCCCTATTCATCGATCATACAATAGGAATGATAAAAATAAAATAAAATAATAAAATGATCCAATTAGCCAACTGTTTTACCTTTGGAAACAGTTCACACCGCCTCAAACGAATTCTCATTTTATTCACCGGATGTTTCGTAGGCAAACAATGCTGGCAAAAAAATGGCAATCGACAATCGTACACGGATCGACAGCTCGACTTCGATGGTAATACTAATTTCCCAATTAATTACTAATAAATACATAAATATTTGAACCAATTAATCCTACAGGAGAGAGTGCGAATGCAGCTTTATTTTCTTCACAATCGGGTAGTCTTCAGCGCCGCTGATTTTTTCGTAATTAATTTACCGCTTTTCTATTCGGTAGGTGTATTAAAAAAAAAAAATTATAAAAAAAAATAGAAAAAATTCGCCATTGTATCAGAATTTGTGAATAATTCTAACTTCGTTTCTTCATTACAGATGATCGTCGTCATCGCGACCTACGGAGTTCTGTTGACAAAATCCAAGCCTCAGTCGTAATTTGACGATTGTAAGAAAATATTAAATTGCAAGCAACATTTAAACTCCACGGGCTGTACCGCACATTTTATCTATCCTAACAGCATAAGCCGCGGTATCGATTTCCGAGGGGATACAGTTTTTTAATCCGTACTCCGTTACGTACACGACTTTTCCATTAACGCAACGTTATCCTGACGAATCGTACTTTCGTGTTTATTTGTAAACATCGCATAACACGCGACCAAACGTAAAAAAAAAATCCTCCAATGAATTGCCTTCGCTCAATCGTTCACACATACACACATATTCAGTAAATTCCTACCACTATAAATACCATGCGGTACAAATCTGGCTGAGAAGAATTTTTTTTAATCATTACAAGAATCATAAAACTCGAATTATATTTATCGTTAAAAAAAAATTACATCGTAGGGCAGCAAAGATTGTCTTGGAATAAATAATAAATATGCAGTCGACATCGAACTTGACAAAATCTTTGGTATCTTATCTCACGGATCCCGAAAAAAATATATATATATATTACATTTTCGAGTCACCAAATCATATTCGTGGCGGCTTTGTTCCTCGCCAGAGGATTCAAGCAAAGATTCGTAAGAACCTCGACGGCCTCGTTTCCCTCGTCTCTGGCGTAGAGAGTCGATCGTTTGACGCTCCGTCTCGTTAAAGTTCTGTTTCCCAAAGTTCCACCAGCCACGAGTTTCCTTCTCTCGTGAGTCGTCGTCTTGGCGCCGTTTCTTCTGCTGTAACGTTGCTTGTACGGGATCGCGTTGGTTCTACCGGCTTTGAAAGACGGACGTTTCAGTATCCTCTTGCTCGTCGCACTTCCGGTCGACTCTTCGGTACCCTCGGTAACCGGGAGTGCCTCCTCGTCCTCTCCGCGAAGATTCCTCGGCTGCGGAGCTTTCCTCTTGGTATTCGTGCCGCCTCGGCGCTCCGAGGTGCCCGGACGACTGGCCGCACGACGTAGACTCCCGACGAGCTTGACCGGATGTCGCGGATTACCGAAAACTCGACGATCCGGCCAGTGAGCGATAACCGGAAGTCCGCAAGCGTTGTGCATCCCGACCAGCGGAACCCCGATCGCGCGGTGACGTTTAACATCGGCGCTTCCGTCGAAACCTCGTCCAACCGCCTCACGCTCCGATCTTCCCGACGAGCGAACGTTACCCTCGTAAACCGATATCTTTTTGCCGACGTTGCCGCGCTTGAGATCGACGCCTTCTTCTCTCGCGTTCTTCGTCGCGACGTTCTCGATCTGTTGAGCCTCGTTGGAACTTCGGCAAGTCTGGGGGGCTTCTTCTCTCGACGAGGCTCTTCTCTCCCGTCGCTCGTCGCGTCTCCTCGACGATGTGCGACGCGAGTGGAAGCCCGAATCGGCGTGAAAATCGGGAGGCTCGTCCAGAAAACGGAAACTCGGCACGAACTCGATCGTTCGATTTTTGTTTAATCTGTCGACGCTTGACTTGTCGCTTCGGCGATTTTTGCTTCGCCTGGTGGCGGAGTCCAGAAGATCTCTCGATCTCGGCGACGTGCGGGAGGACTCGGCTCTCGGCGATGTCGAGGGAAAATTTAACCGGGAACGCCGCTTGCTCGCAACTCGCAAGTTTTTCTCGGGCTCCGATACCAGAGACTCGAACTGTTGCTGCGGCACGACGGATCTTCGAAGCGTCTCCATGTCGTGGACCAAGGAGGCTCGGTAATCCTTTATCGGTATGCTCCGCACAGTGCCGTTTGCTTGATTACCCTTTTCGTTTCTCGAACTCTCGGCCGTTTCGTCTCGGGAATTTTTTTTGCTGCCTTCATCAACCATCGACGATGAAATCCTCGGGGCTCGTTGAGCCTGCGACGACCTCGAGGGCGACGGGCGCATAATATCCGTACCTACGTCTATCGCACGCTCCTCGTAATAGTGATTCTCGTTTCGCAAAATTTCGTCGTAACGGTCGTTCGAGTTTTGCCACTCCTCGATAATGGACTTGCCCTTTGAGTGGAGACGGGATTCCAGCTGGCGGACTCCGTAGGATTCCTCGACACTTTTGACTGCTCTGTTCGCATTTTTGGGTAATGATCTGGTGAATTTTTCCTCGCTGCCCCCGAGCCACCTTCATGATTTCGTCCCAAAGGTCGTACCCGTCATATGCATTCTGTTCTCGATTCCGAGACCTGTCGGGGGAAGATGGTGATTTTTAGTTCGAGAACAAGAATAGAGATTATGTGTAGGGATAAAATTTACTGCTAGGACGAAATTGACAATCAACTTTGACCTATTATAATTGCTTGATGGTCTTCATTGAGAAGTAATTTACAAAGTTCGAGCTGCAATTGCCGTAAATTTAAGGTTGTTTCTATTACTCTGGCGGACTCGGCAAAAGTGTTCATTTT
>JAPYZD010006049.1:0-13769 GCA_030522725.1 Ichneumoninae sp. B BG-2022a | reverse complement strand
TTGGTAAAAAAAATGTTTACCAAATATTGTTTAAACGATGTTTAAAGAATGCATTATAAAATATGAACCGATTGACACCATACTAGGTCACTATTATTAATTAGATAAAGGAACAATCAAGTACTTTAAAAAAAGTATTTTTTTAAGAGAAACCCGATCACATTTACAGGGTTTCAAAAATAGGTGAAATCAAACACAAAATACTTTTTCTCAAAAAAGTAAAAATGGTACGCCAAGTCCTTAAAATGGGTTTTGTCGTTCAAAAATATATTTATCAAAACAATCTCTTTCAAAAAAAAAAAAAAAAAGTAAATGATATTCTAAAAATAAAAAAATCTGCCAAAACAGATGTTTATTAAAACATTCTCTTGGGAGCCATGTTGGCAGCGAGAGTGATAACAAGTGTACGAGTGTACTGTTTGTAAAACTAAAGCTACTGTCGGTGCCAACAAACAGTAAACAATATATTAGTGTTCGGCTGATAGAGCAGCTCAACTAGTTGGTGCTGAAATAATAGACATAGTGGAGAAACGAGGAAATAGTCCAGCTAAGACCTGTTTCCCCTCCGTACTTCATGAGAGGTTAGAGGGATTCTCCTGCGACTGACCAGTAATGTCACAGAGTGAGAGTACCAGAGGCGACATCTCACAGGGCCAAGAGTACTGGACAACGCGACCTGATACCCCGCGGCCAGTGCCGCACGTGCAGGGACCTACCTCATCGACACCTGTCATAGCGAAGATAAACAACGGCTCATGCACGAGTCTCAAGCGTTCGAGGGGTCGACCAAGAAAAAATTCGCCCTGCAGCCAACACTTAACACCTAGCAGTGCTGTCAACACTTCAAGAAAACGTATGTTCTTCCAGATTGGCTTTGACAACCCCGAAGAGTCGATCATGGACGAAACAGTTACTAAAAAAAGCACGCTGACTAAACGTACGCCGCCGCCGAGTCCATTGACATCCTCGCCACTCAACGCTAATAACAAAACTATGCCAAACAACAATTCGTTGGCGGACATCCCACAGACTCAAAATTTGGGAATGCGTGATATTATGAGAGAGATTCTCACGATGGGACAGGAAAATACAAACAACAAGCGGAAGTAGCCGCCAACAACTTTGCAATCGGAGAGGAGATTCTACAGCTGAAAGAACAAATCCAAGCAAATAAAATCGAGAACAAGGAAGTACAGAAGACAGAAGACTTCCAAAAAGGCCTTGGAACTGGAAAAACGGGGGTCCGAACTGGAACTCAAGTTAAACAACGCAGCGGGAAACAGTGATGTCACACCAATGCAAATCACCGACGAGACTGGCACGCAACCTTGAGTCGCAAGACAAGCTTAACCGAAAAAATAATATCATCAAGGGTCTGAACCCAAAGTCAAAAGACCTAAAAATGAAGTGGACGCATTTCTAAACAAAGAGTTCGAACTAAACGACGTGGTCGATGATGCCAAAGCCATAGGACCCAGGAAGCAGTTGGTTCTAACGAGTCTCACCAACTTTGAATCAAAACTAGAGATCTTGAGGAATAAAAGAAGAGTGCTCGCGAACAAAAACATCTACGTGGAGAGTGACCTCACACGGGCAGAAAGGACGACGCAAAAGAAGCTGCGAGACATCGCGCGTGTCGAAAGAAGCAGAAATCACTCCGTCAGAGTCGATCACCAACAAATCCAAATCAACGGCACCTGGATGCGCTGGGACGAAAAGACGGGCAAGCTCACTACTCTATAAGATCAACGCAGTGCGAGTCTCCTGCAAAATCACAACCCTGTGCAACAACCAACGGATGTAACAACCCGGAGAACACACCGGCTTCAAAAAACGAACTGCCGACCAACACCGTAAGATCATCTTCTGGAATTGCCATGGAATAAAGAACCTCTTCAACTATTCGAATGAGAACAACGCTCAAATCATCGCGGTCTCGGAAACCTGGGCGACTGCGGCTCCTCTGAAGCTCCCACAGCAGTTCTTCGACTATAATACAACCTGGTCAAACGCCATAAAGGACAAATCAAAAGGTCGTGGCAGCGGAGGACTTGCGATAACAGCGGATAGAAATATCGGTAACACTGAAGTTTTAGATGTCTCCGAGCCATGGATTTTCGTGAGTCACTTCGTACAAAAGATTAGAATAATAACAGGAACTGTCAATTTCAAACCCAAACTTGACCTAGATATAATCCTTGAATTATTTCAGATCACACTCGACAATTTAAATAGAAAATACCCTGATGCGATCGTAGTGATAGGGGGAGATTTCAATGGTCGAATCGGTGAACTGGACGAGATTCCGGATGATTTACTTGAACAAACTTGCATAAAAATAGAGAATCACTGGACAAAAACCTCTCGCCAGAAGGTGCAACACTTTTTGACTTCCAACGAATACATTTGTCTTAACGGGAGAACTCCCAGCGACAGACCCCCTAAATTCACCTATTCGAGCGTAGTCGGTAAGAGTGTGATCGACCTGATCTGGACCAACGTCTATAGCTTATGCTACATCGAAGATCTAACAATGGGTTATAAAATATCTGATTCAGACCACTTCCCTGTGGTACTAGAACTTGCGATCAAGGTTGACACCACGCTCGACAGAAACCGCAGCTGCTCGGTTTTGTACAATACAATTACCCGCTGGACCGAAAGTAACACAACCGACTATCAAGAAAAACTCTTAGCTTGTCAATTACTAGGGGTGAATACTCAGGAAAAATCGATAACACTTTAAATGGAAATTTAAGACTAGCAATTTCGGAGGCAGCCGAAGCGGCCAGTATAATTAAGGTCAAATGTTCAACACGTAGCAACAACAGAAATAATCCCTGGTTTGACTGTGAATGCTTTAAAGCAAAAAAGGAGGCGCAACAGCCATTAAAAGACTATTATGGCTCGGGATTTAACGACGACAAAAAATTAGTCTACCACAAAGGACAAAAAAATACCGAAACCTAATAAAAACAAAAAAAGGCGCATAGAGAAATTATAAATAAATTCGCGGGAATTAAAGACTAAAGAATTTTGGATGACTGTTAAAAAATGTAAACCGCGAAAGTACTCACCAGTTCACATAACGGAAGAGCGGGGAGATTTTTGCAAGCACGTGTTCCCACAAAAAAGCTGGGATAATACAACGTACATAGACACACGACACCCATACCTAGACGCGCCCGTTACAATAGAAGAGGTGCTGAAAAATATAATGAAACAAAAAAATGCGAAATCTCCAGGCCTTAATACTTTAGGTAGTGAGTTTTACAAAGCATTCCCTACAAATGGGATCAAAGGCGTTCTTACGCTGTTCAATAAAATTATAAACTCGGAAAAAACTCCAAATGCGTGGGGAGAAGTTGCTCTAACTATGATTCACAAAAAAGGAGACAAAAAAGAACCATTGAACTATCGAGGCATTGCGCTTGTTAACTGCATAGTGAAATTGTTTACCCAAATTCTTAAAGACAGAATATACAACTGGGCGGACGGGGCTGAAATAATGCCTGAATGTCAAGCGGAATTCAGAACAGGCCGCTTACGAGCGTCGTTCACCTACAGTTGAGGTTAGGTGGACGAGCAGTCTATGGTCTCTTTGTGGACTTTAAAAGAACATTTGATTCTATCCAGCACGCACCACAATGGGCTACATTATTTCGCCAAGGGGACCGCTCAAAAATGCTTAGGATAATAAAAAATGTATACGACAGTGCGACAGTTCAGGTGAAAGTAGAAGGAAAGTTGTCAGCGAAAGCTCGAGGAAGGAGTGTGCAAGGAGAAACACTGAGTCCGCTCCTATTCATTCTTTACATCGCAGATATCGAGAAGTTCTTCCGTGAGAAAAGACATAGGGGGGTGAACATTGATGGGTTAACGGATGTCATTATGTTTCTATGTGCAGATGACTTAATCATTCTGGCACAGTCAAATACGATCTGCAAAGTAAAATTCGGTCACTCGAGGATTACTGTAACCTGAACGGTCTCACTGTTAATATTAGCAAAACACAAGTCATGATATTTCGAAAGGCGGGCAGAATTAAGGGCAGGGATCACGCAAGTTTTAAATACAAAAATCAATCCCTCGATATCGTTAACACATACACTTACGTAAGCGTCCCGATTACTAGTTCCGCAATAGGGTTAACTGCAGCGAATAATGCGATCGCGAAAGCCAAAATCATAAATGGTACGGTTATTTCCACAATTGCTAGAGCAAAATGCGACTCCCGGCAAAGCATAATGAAGATGTACGACAGTATAATTACCGCAACCCTATTGTATGCCGTTCCGGTCTGGGGACTCAAACGCCTTGATGTTATAGAAACTACTCAAATTAGTTTTTTTAAGAGACTCTTGCTACTACTAAATAACACGCCAAAGTGTGCACTTCGCCGAATACTAAAAATAACACGCCGAAGTGTGCACACGCCGAAGTTTGTGACGTGGTACGTCACAAGCCTTTCCCCAAAATCGACTCGAGTCCGCCGCTCACCCAACGTTAGACCCGGATAATTTTACCTATTTTTTCTAGTATATATTTTCTGTAAGATGGCAATTTCCCCTTTTTCCCCCCCCCGTACCCCTTTGGTTAAATGGGGCCCGCCCGGGTACAAAATCCCCATTCCCCCCCCCCCCCCCCCCCTCGACGGCCCACGATCAAGGAACAGCAAAGGAACGAGAGCTGACGTGCGAACGCTGAGGAAGGTAGGAGGATCGTGGACGAGGGGAAAAAGCCGCCACCAAGACCGTCCGAAAAAGCCTCGAAAAGCCCGCCGAGAAGCCGCCGCTGCCCGCCTGCCTGCTGCCCGCTGGGATCGTCGACACACGGCATCGATTGACGATCCAGCGGGGCCCCTGTCGCCACCTACCGTAGACCGGAAGAAAAACGACCGTCTGTGACTCCGATTACCGACCGACGCTGACGCACAGGTGCTCTCGTTCCCCCTACCACCAGACCCAACGCCGACGAAGAAGAAGACCCCGCCATGTCCCTTACTCTCCGAGCCGAGCCGCGTGGCGTATGGACGTGTGTGTGAGATCGGGAGTCATTAATGTTAAGTTAAAAAGAAATATTGTATAACGAGTGTGAGGATTAGGAAAGATTATGACAAATCAGCGATAGCCCAGGGACACGATTTATGGATTATATAAAGACTGAGGCTGTACGTCGATTCGAGGAGAAATTGACGACCGAAAATCGGAGAAATTTTGTAACCGAGATCCTCGTGTGTGGAATTTGAGTGAGTGAGCGCCGATTTTCTCGTAAGTGTTTGACCAAATTTTTCCCGAACCCGTTCGACCCGTTTTCCCTCCCCGAAGACCCAGTATTATCGTAGAAATTGTGTTGAAAAGACTGTGCCTCGTGGTCGACACGTGGTCGACATTTTTGTCACACGAGTAAAGAGGCATAGATCGCGCGCGTGGTGAGCGGCGTAAAATTCGCATAAGTGATATTTAGTTAGGTAAAGTTTTCCCATCGATCCCCTTTAAGACTTTGAAACATTTTTTTTGTGTAAAGTATTAAGACCGAGGCAATTTGTTAAGAAGCCCTGGACAGTGCCCTCGGCCTGAGAAGTCTCATCCCCCCTCCTTCCCCCCATTCCCGCTAGCCGAGTGCCGTGAAAGATAATATATTTTTCTTCTTTTCTTTCGTTGTTTCCGATTAATAATCGAGAGTTACGATGCTACACCGATACAGTAGCTGGCGCCCAATAAAATAGATACTATTTTGATTCATTTTTTTTTCAGTTTGACAATTTTTTGAGCTTTGGCAAATTAAGACCAATATTGTGTAGAATATTCACCGGCCAGCCCTCCCCTCCTCTCTGCGATTGACCCATGCGAATTTCCGTCCCGGCAATTATTATCAGTTCCATTATTTCCGTAAGTTATTAATTATTTCTCGACTTTCTTATTTTCCCCGCGTATTGATTATCTCTTTTTGTTATTTTTGAATTCTTTTCCCCCTTTCTCTTATTTTCTATTGTTTATGATATTTGTTATTGCGAACTTTTTTTGTTCTTTTTTGATTATTATTGAACCTGTTCTCTTTTTGTTATCTCTTCAACGTTCCCGTAACGGCGTTGAAGCGGCAGTATTTTCGCATCGGTTTCTCGTTTATCAGTCACCGAACAAATTTGTATTAAAAGTTATTTTGCCACTTTTTCTACACAAAACTTTGGTGTATTATTTTTCCCCCTTCTCCCCATCCCATCTTTCCCGGATTGTCCCTATTTTTGAATCGAAGAGAATAAAGTATCATCACAAGTTAGAATTCTAAAAAAGAAAAATACGGCTTTGCCTAAAATCTGTTTTCTACGGCTCTTACAGTTAGCGAACGGGCCAATCCCAAATCCTAAGTACAATATTGTCTGAAGGAACTACTGAGCAAAATCGGATGTGCGAATATTCTGCTAGAGAATTCCGCTCCAGCCTGGGAGAGCACAACGTGCGAAATTATTTCTAAGTTTGAAACTCTATACAAGACAAAAGACCTGGAAGACTGGGCGAACCTGAGCTATAAAATTAATCGATCAAACGAACTTATCTACGTGAAGTTCGATCGTAATTATATGTAGTCTCGTTCGAGATGATTACAAATGTAGTACCGTCTACTTTCCACACGATAGTGCCACGTATTCAGAGCTTATATAAAAAACCGCAGCCCAGTCGCTTGGCGCTCCGGTCGTTCCCCATCCGGCGTTATATTGTTTAAAGTACCGCTACCGGGTCCCAATAATAAAACTTTCCGACTACCTTATTTGTGTTCAAGGGGAGAGTTACAAGAAATACACTGGGTTTCTCAGAGTGGGATGTAATCATCTCGAACGAGACTCTACATATAAGTACGATCGAACTTCACTTAGGTAAGTTCGTTTGATCGATTAATTATATTACGAGTCTCGTTCTCGAGATTACAAAAGTAGATGTTCAGAAATCTTATTCCAAACGTACAGTTTTATTATTTGCAACACAAACAAACGGGTTAAATACAGGGTTAGATATAAAATGAAATATTTCAAAATCTATCGCAGAACCGTAGTTGCGAAATCTTTTCCGGTCGATTTAATCGGCCGATTGTAAAACTTTGCGAAAACTTGGGATCCTTGTGACCACCTGGCCGTGTTTTTTATTACGGCAATATCAATACCTTTCGCTAGAGCGGCTGACGTGGATGCATATCTTGTGCTATGCGCTTTGAATTTCGCGTTGATACCGCTTTTTGCCAGAACTGACCGTATCCATCGACTAATGGTCTCCCTACACGCAGCTTTAAATGGTTTCCTTGATGTTATCAAGACGTTCGTACAATCACCTCTTAACGACTTTGTAACTTGCAAATATCTTTCTAACGTACTCGCTATACATAAGTCCGGTTTTTCTTTGAAAAAAGGTAGCAATAATAGAGGCTGACAAGCTCCCGGGCGTGATGTTTTGATTAATTCCAATATTTTTATCTCGTAGCCATCCGACGACCGAGTGATGTCTTTGACTTTCATAACCGCGAAGGTTTGAGCCCTGTGCGCTATCCCCAGAGCTAAAAGCGTCACAAGTCTTTCCGATAATTGTTGAATGCTAAGTTCCTCCAAGGGATACAGGCTCAAAATGAACGAAAGAACTGGGGCTACGTCCCACGTCTCGTCGTACCTCGGTTTAATGGGCCTGAGTCGAAAAATGCCTTTAAAAAACCGACTAATCATCTTATCGTTCGTAACGTCTGTGGCTGAGATTAGGGAGATAGCTGCCCGCATCGAGTTTAATGTACCGTAGGACGCGCCCAAATAATACCGTTCCTTAAGGAATTCTAATATCTCATTTGCGTCAGCGCTATATACGTCTTTGTGAATATCATGACAGAACTGAGTCCACAGTCTTTTTGGTCCCGCGTACTGCTTCCATGTACTCTGTACAAGGGAAGCGAGCAACACCTCGATTACCGATTCTGAAAGCTTCTTCCTGCGGTAAGCTTCCCGGACAATCTCCCGGCAATCAGTCCCAACGAATTCCCGAGTGGATGCAGAAGAGACCTGTAAGGTGATAGTAATAACAATTTAGCAGGTTTGAATAAAATCGGTTCTTCGACCAACAGTTCCGTAAATATGGAGAACCAGCGTTGGGACGGCCAATTTGGCGCGATTACGATCCCGCAAGCTTGGTCGGATATAACTTTTCTGTGAACTCTCAATACTAAGGTGAAAGGGGGGAAGGCATAAAATTCGGCCGTTGCCCAATCTAACGTGAACGCATCGGGATCTCTATGCCATGAACAATAAAAATCGCATTTCGCATTACTCCTGCTCGCGAATAGGTCAATCGCTGGGTGCCCAAAGTTCATTGCTACCGTTTTGAATGCGGAGTCCGATAGCTCCCATTTCGTATCAAGATTTCTCACACGAGACTCTCTATCCGCGTCAACATTTTCTTTACACGCTATGTAAGACGCAAAGATCCAGATTTTTCTTGCCTCGCACCACTGCCAGATATCCCGAGCTATTTTATTAAGGCCTGCATATTGCACACCCCCCATGCGATTAACGTAGGCGATAGCCGTTGTATTGTCGACTTGTAAAAGGATCTCGCAATTACGCAAATCGTTCGCGAAACATTTTAAAGCCATCCACACAGCGATCAGTTCTAAACGATTTATATGGAGTTCTCTTTCCGAAGCTCTCCAAAACCCGTGCGTACCTTCGTTTCCGCAGAAAGCACCCCAGCCCGAGTTTTACGCATCAGAGAATATTTCCCTTTCGAACCTAAAGCTCCGAATCGGGTTAACCGATCTCGGTATACTCACACACCACCAGGTAAAGTCGTCTTGCAGGTGCTTCGGGAGTACGAGTTCGGCGTCGTAATTTCCGCTTATCATCACAGCAAAAAATTTTTCTCGTTCAAATTTTTTCGTATATAACCACCCATATTCTATGGCCTTACAAGCATCGACTAATTTCCCTATTACATGCACGAATTCCCTAATGGTGCAAGACTTTCTTTCACTAAAAGCTTCAATCAATCTTAAGATTTTTTCCCTCTTCTTCTCCGGCAACTTTAACATCATTCTTTGTGAATTAATTATAAACCCCAAAAAGGCGCAGCTCGTACTCGGAACAAGATTACTCTTTTTATAGTTTATCAAAAACCCAAGAGATTCAAGCGTTCGCGTTGTCTTTTCGACATTTTTGGCGCAAGCTGCCCCGTTTGATCCGATGCATAGGCATTGAAATTAGGCCTTTACCCCTCAAGAGATTAACAACGGGCTTTAGGACCTTCGTAAAAAAAAAAACGGCGCTGTACATAAGCCAAAAGGGAGGCATACGATATCGTACATTGTGTCTTCGAACAAAAATCTTAGGTATTTATGGCTTTCTTTATGTATAGACACTAAGAAATAAGAGTCTTGTAGATCGATATTACATATGAAATCATACCGTGAGACTAGCTTTGCTGCCGTTCGAATGTCCTCCATCTTAAAATGCTCCGTTAAAATAAAACTGTTGAGTTTTTTCAAGTTGAGAACGAATCTCATCGACCCGTCTGATTTTGGCACGAGAAAATACGGTGAGACAAACTGATCTGTACAAGGGGAACACGTATTTACTGCGCCTATCTTCAGCAGTTTCTGTATAGCCAGTTTCATTTGCAGACCATGGTATGGTGGAATTGCCGGCAAGCCCGCCTGACAAGGCATAATGTCGAACTCGATTTTATATCCTTTGATGCAATCCAAAATAAAACGATTGCTTGTGATTTTTTCCCATTCCGCAACAAAATGGCGGAGGCGACCAACTGATCGATTTACCTCTAATATCTCTTCGTGCCTCTTTTGGGAGGGCCCGACGTACGCGTCTGGCTCCGCGATCGATGGCGATCGCGATCGTCATCCCTCTGACGGTCCTGCGTCGATGGCTTGCGTGAAAAATGAACGAATTTCCGTCTTTGGTTGTGGCCCGCCTGGGCTCCTTTGTTGATTTTGGCAGACGGGCCCTTCCAGTTTCCCGAACTAGATCCTGGCTGTGACTTTGGCGTCATAGGCTGCGACTTGAGCTCGAGTCCTACCTTCTCTATTAATTTAGCCGATTAAATTTTTTCCGCCAAAAGTCGTCCCCGAATAAGAAGACACCTGGCTTCGTCTCATCCAAGATCCCTTTTACTTTTTTGTCCAGTGTTGGGACAATAAACGATTTACGAGAGACTGTGTCGAGGCGATGTGCACATGCCAATAACCGCCCTGCGTCGGCGAAGCATTCCAAAAGTTTGTACTCGTCCACGCCCTCGTCACTTGGGTTAAGTAGCATGGTGATACCCGACCCCAACGCTGCCATGGCCGAACCGCGAATATTTTGCGCGTTCATTAAATATTTGTCACGCTTAATGGCCGTTTCATAGAGAGAGGCCGCAACCTCCGCGTTCAATTTGGATGCTTCCAAATTGCAGTTGCCGGTGGGAGCATACTTTGCCAGCAAGTCGACTTGTTCGCCTTTCTTGAGACCTTCGGCGATCCATTTCTGCCAGTATGTTGCCAAAGTTGCATTTAATTGCAACGCTGGAGCCTCGGGTTTGGTATCGATGCCCAGAATTCGCATTGTCTCTTCATCCAAAGCCTGCGCTACCTCATCCGCAGTCCCATCTGGCAACACTGGTGTCTGACTCTCCGCAGCGGAGACACTCTCAAGTTCTTTATCGATACCTGAAATCATGTTCATGCACGTTTTTGACTCAAGATAACACATATGGCTACCTTCGAACAGACGAGGCCGCCGAGTCGCAACAAAAAAAATATATATATAACAAATTTTTTGAGGTTATGGTATTTTTGACTCAAGGTTGTGCTCTTGGAGACTACCTTCATACGGACAAAGCTGCCGAGTCTAAGACCATTAATATTTCCCAGAAAAGAGAAATTAAACAATTTCTTGCGATTTGTATTTTCGACTCAAGGTTGTGCTCATCGAGACTACCTTCGTACGGACTGCGCCGCCGAGTCTTTGGCCATACCTGGTCAAATGCACGCTTGAACCATGAATAGGTTATGTTTGATTCAAGATAACGCTCGTAGAGGTTATCTTCGAACGGCTATGCCGCCAAGTCGCGTGTCTACGTGTGTCGAACTTACGACCTTTTATACCTTTCTCGAGTGATTCCTGATCACTACTCTTGAGATTGTTGCAAGTGAGATTGCTCATGTTTTGCGGCACGTTTTCCTCATTCTCCGAGCCGTCCGACTGTGCCGCAGAGTCTATAGACTCAATGAATCTCTTCAGTTTCTTGAGGATCCTTCCGTCGTTCTTCTTACTCTTATTCTTCCTTTTCTTTTGCTTATTCATTCTCGACAACAATTAACTAACTTTTTGAATAAACACAAAGCTCTAAACATGTGCGCAACGAACGCGCACGAAAAACGTTATGACGCCGGATGGGGAACAACCGGAGCGCCAAGCGACTGGGCCGCGGTTTTTTATATAAGCTCTGAATACGTGGCACTATCGTGTGGAAAGTAGACGGTACTACATTTGTAATCTCGAGAACGAGACTCGTAATATAATACCGATTCCAAGACAGCTTGAACCTACTGAAGATAATTACTTAAGGCATCGCTGCCCAATAGCAATGACTAGAATAAAAAAGCACAGGTGCGTTTAGCAAACGAATACAACTCGCGCTTTACGTGGAACGGAATAACTTACAACCTTATGCCGAAAGAAATATGCTCAATCTGTAATTCTGGCATGCCCGAGACTGTAGAGCACTTCATTGTACACTGTCCGATTTACGAGCACCACAGGGAAAAATATTTAATGCGCTATCTAACTGAGGTCAAAAATTTAACAGCCTTGCTAGTCAACCCAGATGTAGCCGCGTCAAAAGTGCTTTTCTATTTCATGACTAATGCTTTAACCCTCCGTTCATTTATCTTAAATAAGTAATTCAAGTGTGATAATTAAACGGTACACAACTACGAACTGAGATATATTTTGTAAAAAAAAAAACTGGCACGCCAAGTTTTTTTTTATCAAGATTTTTTGCATCTTGTATTTTTCTTTTTTAGATTGTTTTGATAAACATATAGTTTGAAGAATTTTTTTATATATACTACTACTTGGCTGATTTCATTTGATTGCTTTTAGATTTTTTTTTATATTACTGTAAGTCTGTTGGAGGCCCTAAGAAAGTTTTCAATAATCTTGAAGTCCATAGAAGTATGAAACTTCTCAAGAAGACGCGGGTATCGATTGCGTGGATGGGCGACTTGTATTATAAGCTTGACAAGGTGGATAACTTCAATTTACATCTGAGTCGTGAATTACATGCAGCGTGGTATAAGAGTTTCCCAATGCGATCGAATTGGCCCTTCGAAGAACGTGTCAACACAATGCTCGCAAGATCAGTGGAGGCCAACATAATGGAACCCTGGTATTTAAAATTTAATTTAACAAGGGCAAGGATTATCCGGAAGGGCGAGACGGGCAGGAACAATAAAACGTTGAAAGCATAAAATTAGGCGACATAACATTCGTGTTTATATTTCTTGGTATCGGACATATGTGTGCTACAGTCGTTTTCATTATTGAATTCGTAAGGGTAGATAAATTGAAATGTAAAATATGGTTTGTTAGGCGCTATTGGCGTCTGGAACGATAAAAAAATGGCTGTATTTCCTTGACGTCAACGTTCGACTTGACTATTTGAGTGTTGTTGTCGGGTCAGCGTTTTAATTTTTTAAAATAATAATTATCTATGTTGAGATGTAAATCGTTTCTGAAAATCGTAATTTCCGTAAAATGTAATCCATTACGCTATTTTTTGTCATGGTCATAACAATGTAGATGAATACAATGAAGATGTTTTTTATGGTAAAAAATCAATATTGTTGCTTTTACCATGTAATTTATTCTTAGCGTCCTCTCATAGAGGACAGCGATCTGACTTATGAAATTGGGATTTTTTATCATACATTTTTTAACCTATCTGAGAATATAGGAATTCTTGCTGATGAGCATTTTTTTTATTCTAGTGCACCTTGTGCGATAATAAATACGGCTATATTTTCAATTCATTCAGCAAGTATGTACGATATTTGTAACGAACAATTGCGATGTAGCGTGAATTGTATCAATATATATATATATATACATATATATTTACACATCCGTTGGATTCGAGCAGGAAGAGAAACTGAATGGTTATTTGACCGAGCGTAATATAGCATTCTGTGACGAGAATCAGTTGGGAGACCGGGGTTACGACAAAACGCTCGCCGTTGGACGGTTTCGTCGTAAATTGGATCGAGTCGATGGCGCGCTTCGGCAGCAAGAAAGTTCCCAACACGACAGTGAACGAGCAGTATCTGAGTTGCTGGAATCGCTTCGGAACCGGCCTCGTGATCTGCTGGTTTAACTGAGTCGACACTTTTCTGCCGAACGAAAAAAATTTATCGTAATGAATCCCTTTCCCAAAAATATAACGTAATATGTGGACACGATGATACTACGCGGCTCCGCAACCTCACGTCGCCTCGATCATCGGACTTGACGACCTATGTTGTTTTGTTTACAATTGTACATTGCAGAATATACTCTTACATATAAAATAAATATATATATATGGCAGACATGTTTTTTATGATTCATGAACTGTTGATTCGCAATGCAATTCCTGTTTTGCTTCCTCATAGAGGAAGCTATGTTTTCGTGAAAAAATTTTTTTTCGAGATTTTAATGTCAGCGTACTAGAAATGGTCGAAAACGTCGAGAAAAGTGATTTTTA
>JAPYZD010006048.1:0-45356 GCA_030522725.1 Ichneumoninae sp. B BG-2022a | reverse complement strand
ACACACACACACACACACACACACACACACACACACACACACACACACACACACACACACACACACACACACACACACACACACATATATATATATATAAAACGACGGTCGTTAATGTTAATCTCTAGGAAGATCAAACCACTGGGCAAGAGATTGAATCTAGTCGACCCATTGAGAAACAAGAAGTAACTTGTACGAAACCGCGTGCAAATTTCGGTCGAAACAAAGAAAGTTGACGCAGCCTCTAGTCGCGCAGTCCTAACGTTTATGGTACACCGAGAGAGCCGGTACACCGGCGTCAGAGGAATACGAGCTCGGGAAACACTGTTGGGCGTGTTCCGGGTAAATTGAAGCTGAGTAATGGAGTCACTGAGGGGTCCGAAGTACTAGTTTTAAGAGAGCGAGGAAGGTAGAATTGTCGAGACGAGTCTGATTTGAGGAATAAATCCTGATGTCCGAACAAAGTTCAGCCTACGGTGCAAGGGGCAAACTAGACAAGACAGAGAACAAGAATAGAGTGAAAAATTCCAAGCGCAGTAGTGATGCCAAATTTAAAAAGGAAGTTGATAGAAAATCTGTTGAATTATCGATGAGTCAGGCGACAAGAGACGATCGATCCAATGTTCTTTTAAATTCGAGCGAAAGACCAAAGCTTAGCATGGGTACGATCGAGACGGGAGTTCACAGAACTACGATAAATGGCCTAGCTTCAATATTAGGATCCATAAGTGTCGTGCCGAGTTTCATCCGAAGACCGGTAACTCCGTCACTGAGAATCGATCAATTGGCGGAAGCTTCAACGAGCACGGGAACCCAAAGGTCGATACTTCGAGAAAACGATTTTTCAACGTTGAATCCAGAGCCCAATAGGTTTTTGAGGATCAGACAATTCTTGTCAAAGTACTCAATGAAGGAGATGAAGAAATCTATTATATTCGCGGATCAACGGATGTCCGACATTTCGCTGGAGTCTATGGTGACTCTCATAGGAACATCAAAGCCACTGCTAAAATCTGCCATTCGAAGCACAGGATCCTTACGAAGCATCAGCTCGTCCGTTAGATTTTCCCTGCCACTGGAAACTCTGCGAGAAGAAGATAATGCGTTAATGAAGATTGGACATTGGGAGGTTGTCTGTGATGTCAGCAACGATGAGATTGCTGATGGTTCGTTAGCAACGTGGAGATCATTGAGACGTACTAGACTGTGCAAGATCGTAATGTGCTTGGCTTTTGGTTTAATCGTACCGTCTATTCTCATTGTGCCGGTTCTCGTGTACGATGACAATACGAAAGACGCGACACCGTGAACAAACATTTCTTTATGAAAGTTCGTATAAAATATATGCATGGTTTTTTCGTTGCATATATTTTTGTAGTAACGATGTTTCTCTAATTTTCAACTGCGATAAAAAGAAAAAAAAACACTGGATCACGCGTTAATAATATTCGTATTTCATGACTGGCTGCTCACCTTCGAACGTCGTCTTTGTACTCCATTTCTGCCCTCAGGTGTTTGCATAAGGCGGAGCTTTGTTCCAACTTTAATTGTTAGACAATTAAGAAAAAAAAGTAAATCAGACCAATAAAACAGGCGCATTCCATGTAGTTGTGAGTTACATTGAACAAACAAGAGAGAAATTCTGAACTTAACGGCATTGCGTAATCATTCGCTCCAGAGCGTTTAGATAATGAAGTATACAAGAGAGAGCCCCAGGTCCAGTGGCGTGAATATATGGATACATATATACAGTTAGAAGTTTCTAAGCCACGAGTGAGGCATGCCAATGACGGGTCGCCCTAAGCGGCTCTCGCAGAGGATTCGTGTTGAGGAAATTGTAGACACATCTAAACGCGTGCCTGATGGACAATTTTTCTAGAAGTGCGATACAAAGGGTGTTTTTTGTTTCTTTCTCCTAGCGATTCCAACTAACGAGATAGCGAGATGCAAACAACCGTGAATCGTAAAGAATTCGTCATGTGCTTTAATCTAGTACATAATTGCCTATGTAAACATTGTCAAGGTAAAAGTTGGATATCGTGCAGAGGCGATTAGATAAGGGCTGTTGAGCAGCAAGAGGGTAGGTTTCTCGGTGCGTTAAATACGTTGCGTAACGTTCCAGGCACAATAACTGAATAAGGATCAGAGAAAAACAGGACGATTTGTGTGTGTGTGTGTGTGTGTGTGTGTGTGTGTGTGTGTGTGTGTGTGTGTGTGTGTGTGTGTGTGTGTGTGTGTGTGTGTGTGTCTATTTTTGGGATACGTATTAGAGAGACTGTGGTGGTTTTGTTACAGAGAAAACTTTTTAGGCTATAGAGTGATATTTAGAGGGTATAGAGAGGGTGATGTACAATCTGACAAATGCTTAAGATGACGGTACCTCCGTCTCGCGGCTGCCCTTGGGGCGAGTACGAGAGGTGCGGCTGTAGGGGATGGCGTCACTGCGGCTGCTGCTACTGCCGCTGCTGCGGCTGCCGATGGAGCGGCTGCTCCCAACCAACTCCAAGGCATCGCCGGCAATCTGTATCCTGTCAAAATAGTTAGTGGACCGTCGCTCGGCCCAATTACCGACACTCCCACGTCTGGCTCTTTTTCGTTTAATCACTTTCCTTTCTTTTTCTTTCGTTTAATGCAAAACGGTGGTCGTTAGTCTGGCGGAGATGGCTGGCTGGTGGCTTGATCGTTGCATTTACACAACACTGGAAATCACTTTTATAAAGATTTTTTTCGTTCGATAAGGTAATCGAGGGATGGAATTTCAGGGATTCGAAGCTTTTTTTCCAATACAAGTTTGATGAGCTCGATTAAATTTTATGTCTAGGAGTAATTTTTAAGATGACTCTCATGTGGCAACTCGATGGGGACGATAAATTTCCCCAAGTAAAAGTTGCATGCGGCTAAAGATCATTCTCACGGAAATAGGCAACACTTTAGTTGATGTACCACCGTAAAAAAAAAGAGGTAGATCAAAGAATCAAAGAATCCGATGTGAGATCTATAAATAAAAGATAAGACAGAAAAGTATAGTAAAACTGTAGTAAATTTGACGGGATAGTAATTTCCGAGAAGAATTTCGAATAGTTAGGGCGGGGAATCGTCCATATGTCAAGAGCCATCGCAGTGAAGGCAAGCCAGGGATGCTGCGAGTAATTAATATGATTGAACCCTCATTCTATGGATGCGGAGCTTGCGTGGAACGGTGTAGTGAGATGGCAGTTGCTTGATAGGGTTTGGTACAAGCACCAAGACTCGTGAGCGGGGTCGAGCCTCGAGTCTGGCCTCACTAGCTGGTCGAGATGAACGGAGACGAGGGTCGAAGGGTGGAAAAGGTGGTTGAGGGAGCAGTAGCACCAGCAGCAGCGACGGCGACGAGGGGGATGCTGCTGCTGGCAGGGTTGCTCCGAGCGATCAATAAATGCCGGCGCTGCCAGCACACAGCTACCCCTGGACCACTTTCATATCCCTCCTCTCTGCGTTCGCTATTCGCCAATCCACCTATCCTCTCCCACCCTGTCGACTCTCCCATGGAACTCCTATTTCTTTCTTACTCCGACGTCTCGCTCCGTCTCACCGGGAAGATACGCTGCCCGGAGTCTCGTCGATATAGTTCAACTTTTCATCTCTCGCACGAGCGCATTGGACACCCACCTTCTTCTCTAGAAAACCACCGCGCGATCGTAGAACGCGATTGAAACGTCTATGTCGAACATTGTTAAATCTTCGAGGAATGTGGAGACCATAGAATCTCCATTGGAGAAATTATCATGAGAGACTGTATATTCGGATTTTATCGAATTAAGTAAGGATATTAACAGTTGAATCTTCGATGCTGAGATTTCGATACTGAACGAGGATTGCCAGGTAAGACGGTGTCAAGGGTTCTTTGGTCAATAGATAAGAAACAAATGAGATACCATTTGTCAAATGATAATTTACCTCTGATGTTAGTCAAATGCGTTACGTATATATAACGAGATAGGTCTTGCGGAAAACAAGTTTCTAAAATGAAAACTAAAACAAAAAAGTTACAGTATTAAAAAAAAAAGAAAGAAAAAAAAAGAAAGAATTATTCGGATGCACTAGAACTACAGTCGCATAACCCACGAATAAAGCCACAGTAATTAGGTGCGTGTTTTATGTATCTCTCAATATCCATTTAATCTTCCACAAAGACATTAATTATTCGTTCAATCTAATAACCGTAAACTAAGAGCAAGATATCGGCGTTTCAGAAAGTTTCAGTGGAATCGAGAACGAAATAAGAAATCTATATATAACAACATTCGAGATCACCGTGGTAAAGGTTCGAGCAATTATAATAGGCTCACAAAAATTACAAAATAAACAATTTATGAAAAAAATCTACTCTCTACCGTTTGTACGTAACAGGAGATATTTTGTCTCTCGAGTTCTATGTGAGATACTTGAAAGACGAAGAGCTACCTCCCCCGAGATTGAGTCACTGAAGCACAATTACATGTGTGTATTTTATTGAGACAACACGATTAAGGGAGAGCCTCGTATTGACCTGGTAACTAGCCGAAACTGGAGGTGGAATTATAACGGGAGAATAAACACGAACGATATACAAACAGCGGCTAGACATTGTGCGTACATAATGCACCTATATAATTCCAGTGCTGGTCAACTAGGGTTTCTGGTCTCGAAAGCTCGACTATATACAGTATAATACTGTGGGGATGTTTCGGAGATATTCACGAGATAGGAGGGTGGAGAAAGGTGGATATAACAACCGGAGAGGTTCAGCGTCGTCGTTGTATCGCGGACGATTACAAACCATGTTCGTTAACGCATGTTATACTAATGAACAATAGTATACACATTATAATAGTGAGTTTTGAAGAAACAGGGTGGGTTTTCGGGGCTCAAAGGGGAAACGTTAAAACGTCACTATATTTGCTGGTTTGGTGCTTGCACGCTTAGCGGTAACTAATTAATAACTTCTCTGTGCAAATGCCTAACAGTAACACTAATCAAGTGGATGTGACAAATTTCCATATACTTAAGACTCAAATATTGCACGTTCGCATTTTCCCCGACACGTGCACATTTGTATAATAATAGCAATGCTCGTGCGACAAATCTAGATATTGTTATTGTTATTCGCGAAATATTTTTTTGGAAAATGCGAACGTTTTTAATGTTGTTCTTTTTCTTTAATTAGTTACCACTAATATAAGGCGTCACTTTGGAGCATGCAGCAACCACGCCCGGCCATTTCTCTCGCCAACTAACACACCGTGCCACGATCATTAACATTAAATTCAATGAAAATTAAACGGTTTCCAAAAATATTACAAATTTCGTGTTCTTTTTTTTTTTTTTTCTATTCCGCCTCTGGCGCCTTGTACTGACGTAGTTGTTACTAAAAAGTTATCAATGACAAATTATATTCACTCATCCATAGTTGTGTGAACGCTATATAACAGTGAAATTAATAAAGGGTAAATAATAATCTTAACGCAAATTCAGGATATTTTGCCAATGCCAGCAGGCCCAAGGACGGACAGATCAATGTGAACGAAATAACCGAAAAAAAGAGAAAGTAATTATAAGATATTTCGCTAGTCGAGTATAGTATATACACTTGATAAATGTGTGTGTGTATTTATGTGTGTGTATATGTGTATATATATATATATATATACACACATATATATTATAGTATGTTGACAGGTGAATCTCATATGAAGGCAAGCCAAGGCCACGACATGAGACGTGCAAATTAAATAAGGTAATAATAATAATAAATATTAAAAAAAGCAATTAAAAAATTCTCTCCCAAAACCGCTCCAACCACAACCAAGCACAACCACAGGCAAGGTACGGGCCTTTGTCAACGAGACAGTCATCAACCAGTGAATGTGGCGCATTACCGTGATTATTGTATAATATAGTAAAAATATATATATGTAATATATATATGCGAAAAAGTATGAGAAACGAAAGGGAAATTCGAATAGAAAACGAACAAAAAATATTAATGATAAATAAAAACTGTATAAATGATAAATCAAATGTAGTAATAAGTGTTTCAATCAATCTCAAGTCAATTCAATAAACATGGCGGTGATTCAATATTAACAGTAGTTGCAGTCAATAAAAATGCCATTCGGATATTAATCGGAAATTTCAAGCGGGGGGGGGGGGGGGGGGGGGGAGGACACTGCGCGTAACAAGTAGGAGAACGATCGGACTGAGATCAGAATCGGATTAAAATTTATAGAAATAAAAAAAAAAATTGATCTGCCAGGAGTATTGAACAACGAGCGGAGAAAGAGGGTTTGATGGCCATGGTCGCAATTATAAGTTAATAATCATTAAATTACGATAAGAAATAATAAATAATACGAATTATTATATTATGTACGAAAAATACCTCATGCGTTACCACTGGATAGAGAGCCGATAATTTGTTTTTTTTTTTTTTTTTTTTTTTAAATATATACGTTAACAAAAAGCTATTATATGGCCAATCGCTGAGTCTGCAGCCGCCAGAGTGACGTTATTTTACGAACTTTTGTTGCGTCTCTCTCCCTCTCTCCCTCTCTCCCTTAGTTAATTGGTGCATTTTTATAAGTTTTCTACTCTTTGCGCTCTTTCTTTTATGCGTTATCATTCTCTCACCATTTTGTTACCACAAACGACGTGCTTGATATATTTTTTGTTCACATACGCGACGAAGAGTTACACTAATTATAGATGATGAGCAATTCAATTGTGTGTGGCGTTTATTATATACATCGCGAAAGTATCTAACGAACTCTCGTGGGGTCAGTCAATGATCGAGTGTATCGTCCCTCGCATCGAAACTATACGAGAAATGCTTATCGTTACGCCTCGGCAGCGACTCACGAGGTTATCGAACGTTGAGAGTTGCGGAAAATAAAATAAGCAGAAGCCCGAAAATACAAATTCTCGCAATACACCAATGTCCTGAGTGGAAGTAATAATGATCTGAGATATGAGAAAGAGAACGCGGTAACGAAACACCTATATAGTTATATAAATACAAATATTATCGATGACGAAAATGACGAGCGAGAGAGCGAAAGAGAACGTGTGCATTCAGCATTAAAATCTTCTGAGAGACAGAGAGATTAAATAACACACGAACACTGACTGACGATGCAGATGCATGCTAGAATCAAAAGATTTGCTTTCTTGCGTTCCATTCGGTGGTTCTCGACTAGATCGTTTCTTCCTTTTTTTTCAACTCTTGTTTTTCTGTAACTTGAAACGCCATGCGGATCTTGGGCAGGCTCCCTTTATTGTCCAAATCAATAAATTTGTATATAAGATTTTTTCCGTTGCTATTCATGACATACAAAATCATCGCTTCCGACGCATTTTCACGCTTTCGTCTCGTACAAAATTGTTGTTCACGTTCTATTTATTAATTAATGTATGTATTTGTCTATGTTTCATTGTTAGTATATAAAAAAGAAATAGCTCTCTCTCTCTCATTGCATATGCGACGCTTTTTATTTTTTGCTCTTGTTTCATTTGTTTGTTTGTTTTGTTTTTTTTTTTGTTTTTTTCGATTGGTCATGACAATTGCCTCTTTTAATTCAAAATGTAGGCTAAACTAGATGGGGTAAAAACAAGACGGCTCCGATAGATTCGACAAGCTATGCCTAGACGAGAGTGTAAAGTTGTCCCGCGCCTATAAAAATCTATTCATTGTCTGACTTTTTTACTTTACCCTGCTTACGTATCCCTTAGAGGAAATAAGGCCCACTCAAATTAAGTTTTGGCTTATAAAACAATAGATACATCTTGTAAAATCGAAAAATTCGTACTTGCAATACTTTGGAGGAAAAAAGTCAGAACTAACTTTACGTTCATTGGAATGAGTTTAATTTAAACGTTAATCACTGTGAGTACCCTGTATTCGTTTCGTTAAATCCACTGTGGAACCGTTGGGGCTAACGCTTGATTAGTCGCTATTACCTCGATTAGCTCGATTCCTGACTATTTAATTAATTTACGAAACTTAAAAATAAAATGCAAACTATCCCACTGCCTTGCACTGACCAACGGTAAAGTCATCCTCGCGTTCACTAAACTTGCCCTATCTGCGAACCTAGAACGAGGATAGAGGAAGATTTGTAGAAGAAAAAGAAAAGAACAGATAACAGTACAAGGAAAGAAGGAGTGGGATAAGTTTTCGTCCAATCCGAATAATTAAGGATACCTTTGCGAAGGTGCTTGTTTCGCATAGGTAGACTTGTAACATAAAAATGGACCCACCTTAGCTGGACCATGGCCTATAATAAAAACAAAAACATTGTCCCTTTTTTCCCCCGTTTATGCTGAGATGAGCCTGTACCGGGCCAGTGTTAGAGACAGGGACTAGCGCATCCGCACACTCAACACTCGCAGACGCGTAAAATCGTTACAGCGAAAGCCTGGAGGAAAGCGACACGAATTGAAAACAAAGATCACAAGAATGACTAGAAATCTATTCTTCAGCTGATCGGTGTGACGAAGCTTTTGCCGACGTTCGCTGTTACAATTTAAGATTTTTCTCACGTGTTTCTCACTACTATTGCTACTACTACCATCACAAATGGGTTGACTTTTGTCTTTCGTTCTCTAGTATAAAAATACTTTCGATATATATAACTGTAGTATATATCATTTTTTGTATGCTTGCTTGGTCGTGGTGTGGCGGCTGTGGTCGGTAGTTTTAACTCTGGGGCAGAGCGGACTGTCTCGTTTGTACTTTTTTCCGTTTCTCAACATTTTCCAGGCCTTAAACACACCGAGCGCCTCGCGAGTATAGGGGCACCTCGCGAGAGCACTGTTATTCGTGAAGATAATTTACGACTACTGTCGTCTGTGTGTCTGCCTTTGTTCAGCCGTTTGCGAATGATTTTTTTCACGTGTATCAAATGTCTCATAAATATTTGTCGTCGCCTTGGTCGTTATCACCCCCATCACGAGAAACCCTGGCAGTTCTCTCGTATTTCGGAGTACAGAGTGAGGAGTGCCTCCTCAGGTACGTCGTGGATGCACCTACCCTCTGGCCACTGCACACACACTGTAACATCAAAGAACACGAAATATTTAGTACGATTTCGGAATAATTTTCACGTTAAAGTACAAGGCAATTAAAATATGTCAATAGTAAACGACGTATGTGATATGAAACGTAGCAACGACGCCCGTTATTACGTCACCTTGACGCTTTAACGCTTTGACGGCAATTAATAATAAGGAATTCAACCGGGCAGGGCAATTACAATTAGAGCTTGAGGGTGCAATTAGTGCTGTTGGCGCGTGTACCCATCGTCCCTATAACCGGTTATCAGGAAAGTGATTACAGAGTTAAATTGGTCGAAACTGTTCGAGAGAAGTGGAGGAAGTAGGGTTGGCGCAACGTCCACGAGGCGCGGAGATCGGATTGAGAAGGTACTCGTTTCCGATAGCCGGACTGCAGCGTCTTCCGGTATTCTCTTATTTAAGATCAAAGCTCTTTCTACTACTTTACGAATTTGTGACGCAACGTCTTTGGATGGGCAAGTTTTCACAATTGAATAGTAACAGTACAAGTTCCTTCCGAACTTTTCTGCAGAATAGAAGCTGAACTTAATTGCTAACTCGATTCAGTGGATTATTTGAATACAAAGTACCCAGTATGAAATTATATAAAGAAAACAAGAGTCGAGATCGGAAGGCGAGAAAATTTTTGATTAATCGGGCGATAACTTCGATGACGAGCTTTCACGTTACTGGCGATAAATTATCGGGTGAGCAGAGATAGCAGTGAAATGGTTGGGGGGTGGGGGCGAAGGCGGAAGAACAGGCACCGGAGCGAAGGGTGGAAGCAGCGAGCTCTGGAAATGAAGTTACATGCCCCGAGGGATAATCGAGCTGTCCCGCAAAATTGAACGTACGAGGAAGCGAGGAAATTGGCCTAGGCTGAAGTGAGCGAGGGAGAGATCGATACAGGTCCTTGGCAAAAAGGGGTTGGGGCACTGGCTGCCTATCGGTACATACAGAAAGATTGACCTGCATCCATCGCCTTGAGCTATCGAAAGATATTACGAGGAAAAATGTAAAAAAGTTTATCATGGTTTTTACTAAACGTCAGAGCATTTACGGTGCTCAACAAATAAATAAAGCTTGAGGTCATTCTGTTCTCTAATTCTCCCGACTTTCCTTTCTTTCTGTTCGCCCAGCGTTTCTCTGGTACTTTGCAAACCGCTCTCACAGCTCTCCGTTCTATTGGTCAGAGCCGAGGGATTATTCATTTTCTCCGACAGTTTCTCTCCCTCTCAGCCTTGGCGTCAACTTTTATCCGCATCGTAGAGAAGCAACGAGGAAGGTGCATTCTTTTTTGTTTCTTTCTTTTTTTAAGCTCCTGCATAGCCAGCTTGAATGGCGCTTTTATATCGGGGTAGAAACTTTACTGTTGTATCGACATCCGCGTCTTTCTACGAGGATTAATTTTTCTGAAAATCAGACGTCATAATAATGAAAATGTTTCAAGCTCCTTTATTTACGAGGTATTATTGGTTAATTCCACAGTACCGTTGCGTCAGAATTATCATTATAATTAGAAGAACGGCTTGCCGAAATGTTTCTCAGTCGCGATATATAAAAGCGGGGGCAGCGTATTCCCTTCAGTGTAGACGCGTTATTTGCGGGACCATTAATGAGAGGGGAGGCGAGAGACGGCAGTGAATAAATTATGAATGCTCCCGCGGCTGCTGGGAAAGAAAAAGCTCGAGAGAAAGCGTATGAAAGAAGAGCGAAAAAAAATGAAATTCGTGGAGGATGAACGAGTGGGGAAAAATGTATACGCTTTCCTCGCTAACGAGCTCTCGTACCTCTTCCTTTGCCTTTTTTTTCTCTCTTTTGGTACTGCATATATATTCTTCGTTTTATTTCAACACGAGCTTACTGCTCTATCGCTATAGTTTCTAAAGAAGAAATGGTCGAGGTCAGTGAGTTAAAAAGAAACAACATAGAACAATTGAAGAACAAAATTGAGTACATTTGTCATAGCTATTTGCCGTTTTTTTTTTTAAACTTGAACTGCATCGGGAGGCCTTGAAATATATCTATAGGACGCGATTTTTGTTCCTTGTGATCCCGCATTTTTTTAGACGGAATAAAAAAATTTTGAAAAATAAAAATCTGAGATACTTTTTCCTTAATCGTAATGTCCCTCTTCACTCTTTCCTCCAAAGGATCGATTCTACAATCTTTACGAATCGCCGACGCTTTCTAGGCACTCTGATTTTTTATACAACCCCTCGAGCATTTATATACCGATATTTGTTGTACGATACGCCGCGAGCGCCGTACCTCATGACGCTGAGGGCCGGAGAATAATTTAACCTGCGAAAAATAGCAGGATAGCTCGAGGAACTATAATTGAGAAAAGGTTGCTAAAAGGTTGCGAAAAAAGACACGAGTACCGAGGAGAATACCGTTTCGAGGGAAAAATTTCGTGTGCGGATAGTCGCCGGGAAATTAGGAAACTTAAAAAAAACATGTTCAGATGAAACAACCTCTCCCCTCATACTCCCCCGCTAGTGTACAATTGTTGCGCTCTGATGAAATACGAGTGCGCTCGAGAAGAAAAGGTCGCCTCAGCAGCACCAGCTGAGACGCGTTCATAAATTCACTCTGGGTAAAAATAGGAGGAGGAGGAGGAGGAGGAGGAGGAGAAAGAGAGAGACAGTGTGCAACGGTGATGCGAATATCCGATAAGGGTAGTTACTCGGGTAGATTCCTGAATGGGGCTCTGTATCGGTGTGAAACTCCATCGAGCCACTTCTGTATGCTTGGGGAGAAGGGGGGGGGGGGAATTGGCGAAACAAAATGCACAAATAGACAAAGCTGTAGAAGTGAGAAGAGCCGCAGGCAAGATGTTATATGTCGATGAAAAACAAGGTAAACATCTTTTAATGATGCGGCTCTTCAAGATTATTTCTTATAAAAGATTTTGGCATAGACATTTACAATGGGACGAGAGGTGATATGGTTTCGATTGGGCAAGCCGTAAACTCAATGAGACATGTTTAAAGAATCGCATCCTAAACGATCAGGATATCCGATAAAGCTTTAAGGGCATGCCAGCTGTTCCGAAGTAGAGATCTCTCCTCTCAGCGTTTTAGTTATGCGACGGAGAGAGTATCGGATTCTAGCTCTCACAGCAAAGCTAACCACAAAGCTAGCAGAGTCGAGTGAGCGCGATCCGTAAAATACGTAAAAGATGTCGAAAGGAACTTTGACGGGCAAAAACGTTTCGATGGAAAAAAATAAAATAAGAATTGAATTTAATCTCCGAATAGATATTCTTCCTTGCAAAAAACAGAAAAAAAGAGAATTGATAACTTGGCGAGAGAACTACACTTGGCTTTAAACTTACGCCTGAAATATTAAATTAAGATTCAGCTACTGATAGAAGAGAGAAAAAAAAATATCGATAAAAAAATAATAAAGTTTAGCGGTTCAGAGATAACAATTGCGTGACCGGTAAAGACTTAATTCAGCGTGGTAATAGGAATAACCTCGAAGAATAGCTGAGTTATTCACCGAAGCTCGTTGCATAAAAGTGCATAGTCCGGTTGATGGATGTTTTAAGGTAGGTATAGAGCGGATGAGGTTCTCTCGCTACCCAGCTGAGGAATATGTATTAGAGGTAGAGTCGGTAGAGAGAGTTTAGGCAGTTCGATCGAGTTAGAAGGCAGGAGCCACTATGAATTTAGTTATAATTAGAGGCTGAGTGGTGGAACTTTGCTCAGCATCGTCTCGACACTGCGATACCTCTCTCCACTGTGATGAATCGGTACTCGATGCCATCGTTCAGCCACTTACATACCAAGAGATAAAATAAAAGATGGAATAGCTTTCGTTCCGCACCGTGTTGGGAAACCCTTTTGGCACCTAACAGCGATCACTTATATTGTCGCAAGCTTCACCGGATCTATCTTATTTATAACTCGGACAGTGTGATGTGAATCTTGGCCTTGCGTCACGCCTCGAATCCTTCTTGGCACGCGATAATTTAGTACTATTAAGCTTCCCTCGTCTAATTAAACGTTAAAAAAATAACAACGTACCTTGTCGTTTATCTCGTACTAATTGGCAAATTATTTTTTTACAAATTCATTGATTGCTATTAACTGCTCAATAATTAAAACGATTATGAAATTTATTATCCACAAACGATTATTCCAATTGAAAATTTATATGTCGAATTGTGAAGGGCCTTGGCGCGTATAATATCTTGCACAGCTGCAACGTCTATTGCCGCTGGTGACCAACACTCGCGTTAATCCGGATCAAGCCCACGGCGCGCTCGAATGCCGACACAATTAAAACAAGATTAGGACCGGATTAGAGAACGGACTCGCTGTCTCTCTTCCTTCATCCTCTTCTCTCTCGATGGGTTATGTTGCTAATCGTGCTGGGAAATTGTCGCGAGAATGTGCGCGCAAGGCATTGCACTCGTCGAATTGCTCGCGAAATTACATTAAAAAATTGCAAATTAGCTCGACCGCAAGGTTTATAAAATCGTATAACTTTGATTGATAATATAGGTACTAATGCGATTATATGGAGCGACACTGAATATCAGTGTGTGTATCACTTAGAATTTTCGACCTACCGTTCGGCACCGTCGGTGGTTTTTTCGTCTGTACCCTCGCCGTTGCGTTGTTCACCTGTCGAAGCAATAAAAAAAACCGATTAATAATGTTTATTTATAAGTCAAAAAAGTTCCTGACCTATATTTACAGATTTGCAAGTGGCTTACATATTTTTATGTCAGTTGAATTTAAAAAGCCACCGTTCAATATCAAATTTATACAAAGTATCGAGTTTTTTTTTTTACGAGCGAATAATTTTAATGTTTAATTGTGAGAATCGACTGCGTCTATGACATGCCGCAATTAAACAGATATAACGAAGGCAACTCAGTCGTTCTCTTCCGTGTGTATTCCAGTTGAGCAACGTGTTTCAACGCCATTTAATTAAGCCGTTGAAATTGAAGTTACGCTATGGGCATTAATTTGACGGAAACTCGTCCGAGCAGCCACGTGCGAATCTCTATTTATAATACCATTCTGTATAGACCCTGTTTTATATATACATATATACGTGTATACATATATATATATATATATATATATATATATGAATATATTTATATATATACACACATGCTATGTATATGCGTATGTCTATGTACATTCTAACATTGTCAGCGTGAAAACTACGCCCAATCGTGCGTCAAAACATTTATAGCGTCGTTTACTATTTGCGACTTGAATCGAGGATACATTTAATGATACGACCGTCAGAACTTAACCCCAGCAAAACGAACCGATTAGGCGTAGATTTCATATTAAACAAAAAAAATTTTTTTTTTTTCAAATTTATAATTCTAGTACTCTCTACTCTATTTTTTCGAAGATGAGCAAAATGATTGTTTTCATAATCAATGGACTGAATTCGAAACGATTTTTCTTTAAAATCGTTCGGATTATACAAATAAATTGTACTCATCTCTTCACGTACTATTTGACGATTCGCTAACGTGAATATACTGCGAACCTTCATTGTGTCTCGAAATATTTATCCACTGAAATCATCGGAGCCGTTAAAGCACAAAACAAGCATTCGTTTGCTCATTACCACGAGCTCTCGCGTATTATTCTTTCCCGCGAATCGCTTTTATCGATACTTTCACTCTTTCACTGTTCTTCGTCGTTTTGTCCACCCTTCGTATTCATACACTGGTTACATTTAATTCGGTTTGTTAAATTTTTTTTTTTTACTTTCAATCGTCTGGGATGGTTCTTTTGTCGACTTACTCCTCGCACTAGACTTTGTCACCGAACAATCGAGTTAAGAACTGAGCATGAAGAGCACTCCTTATAACCACTTTCATCGAAACGTGGTTAGATGCAAAGAGATGAGGCACACGTACGTCTCTAATGGGCACGAAAAATCAATGTCCTTGAGATTTCGGTATCGATCGGGGGAAAGTCACGTAAAGTCTGAGGTAACTTGCACAATATTATTAGCCCGAGGTGTCCCGTGGTATTGATCAAACGAATTCTTAGGATAAAAAAAAGATATATACATTTTGACAATCAATTCGTATACGTGAGGCGAATGCGTTTAGTGTTAGCGAATCGTCGAACGTTCTTAATTACTCCTGGAAGATAGTGGAGCGTGAGAGGAAAAAAAAATTCGTCAACAATACAAAGGTATTAGAGTAATTGAATAAACTATTTGGGGAATGAAGTATCGACTCTTACTCGCCGATTCATCTCACGCTCCAATTAAGAATTATTTATAAAGATAACTAAATCTATGCGTCCAATGTATGAATAAATACTAAATACCGCGAACACCTTCGCACCGAATATAATCTATGATCTGGGGAATTGAAGGTTCCATATTATTTCATTAAATTGAATCCCGAAAAAAATACCCCCCGGAAGAAATAACCCCGGAAAATATACCCATTTAACCTTAATAATTGTGTTGACACACGCACACACCGCACACACGCAAAGATATTATCAAGTATAAAAATTTGCGAAATTTGTATCAATGCGAAAAATGTAATAAAAAATCACAGCAATTGAGATTGTCACATTTCTTCTTCATGGGGATCGCTTTTCGTGTATTGCATAATTTTTGCTTCCTTTTAAAGAGAAAGCAACATTCTTGTGCGATTAATGACATTGATTATTGATTTATTAAGGATATCCAGTCCTTTGATTTTTCATAATAATAATGATAAAAGTTATTAACAAATGATTTAAAAAATTAACTGTTAAAATAAAAAAGCAGACAACCTTTCATTTTCTCATTTGAAATGAATTCGTTGATTTTTTAGAGTTCATATTCATATTAGAATTTTCGAACGTAAAATTTTTTTTATTTGAAAAATCCGTAAAGGCACGAATTCGTCTGTTTCCGGGGGTATTTTCTCCGGGGGTATTTTTTCCGCCTACCCATTAAATTGCCTCCCATCGAGTATATCTATTGATTTTCAATTAAGCGAATTCGATTAAAGTTAAACCCTAGAACGTTGATCCGTTTCATACCTTCGATAAGTACATAATACGTTTTTGTCAATAGTTTTGCAATATCTGTAAGACGAATATTCGATCCAATTAGGGTCAAGATCGATGCTGCGGGTTAGAGTAAATTACTTAAACTCGATTAATCACTCGGAAAAACGAGAGGAATGTGCTGTTTTGTTTGTTTGTTTTTGTGTCTCAAGATTCCTAGTTTGTACACGATAGGTGGTATGACGGCAGGATACCGATCGTTGCGACGTTATACATGCAAGCTTCGCTAATGGCGGAAAGCTCTAGAAAAGGAAAAATAGAAGGACAGACGTCCGGGGGATCTGGAATTTACTCGGTAGGAACCCTGCAAACCCACCCCCTCCGGGTATATACCAAAAAAATACAAGGAACTCCCTTCTGGAATATATTTATAGTTTTTTCTTTCGTCGCGATTCACACACATTTACAGAGCTTTTCCGAGTTTGTCCTCGGTGACTACCCGTTAACGACAGACAAGCATCCCTCTCAAGTACATCGTACAGCCGTGCGCGCAACTCCCTCGAGGGTGGTACTCGTTGTGTAACCCGCGGACTCGATGATAGAACTGCGCGAAAGCACCTGGCCGAGTTTTCGGCTTAGCAAGTCAAATTTATGCAGATACAATGAACGCAGGACGGCTACGACGGGCCCCCCCCCCCTCTCTCTCTCTCTCTCTCTCTCTCTCTCTCTCTCTCTCTCTCTCTCTAACTCCGCGACCTGCTTCATTCCTACCCGTGTACCGAGAAATTTGCAAAATCCACTTCTTCAATACAACCAACCCTCGACGGCTTTATGTCTACGAATTGCTGAAAGCTCCTTTTCTAATCTGTCCTTTAATAAAATATCGATTAACGATAATATAGTGAATTTATAGTTTACAACCAGACCGCGAACATTTGCAATTATTATTTTATTTTTCTTTACTTAAAAAAAAAAAAAAAAAAAAAAAACTATATTTTGTGGTACCTCCGAGCGAAAGGATACAAGAAAATTGATTCTTATATATATTTTAGGCTTGCGAAGCGTTTCGTAAGCCTAACTGTACTGTTGTAAAGGTGCAGCTCATCATACGGACTCACACGCCCTAAATAGTACAAAGGGTGTTCATTAGGATAATGGAGCATTGAACGGGGTTGGTGTGGAAGCAAGTCTGACGCTCTTGTATGGACAGTAGTTCCGGTAAGCATTCTGCACATCGTCTCGTTTCTTGTGTGCCTCGACACTCTTGTCCTAGCCCGAGTTGTCAAAAGGTTACAGTCCTGTATACGCGTGAAAATAAATTTCCCTCGCCCTCATCCACCTGAATATTCGATACTGCTGCAACCGATGTAACAGAAAACATAATATTTCAACCGCATCGCAACTGATATTTATCCTATAGTTTCGAAGAAATTAGCAAGCCACGTGTCAGAGAAATGCCTCGTTTGCGCTATACTTCTTTTTTGCTTTAACTTATCGTGGAGCAACGTTCTTAATGAAGTTAAAACTTTATAAGGTTGAAAGTTAGCTAGATGAATTTAACTCGAAGGAAAACAATATAGAGGAACTTATCGTGACTCACTTAACCCTCTTTTCTCACGCGTACGTGCCCATAGCATACACACACACACGGCCAGTTTTATTCCTAATGTACTATTTTTGCTTTTTATTTTATTTTATTTTTTATCAACGATGGTAAGGTGCGTAGGTGCTCGCGACGAAAAGGTCTACACGGCACGCCCGGGTGCAGCAAGAGAATAGTAAGATTAATGTAAAGACGATAAAGCTGTGTAATTAGTAGAATTCAAAATAAGAGAAGAATTTTTTTTAAACGCAAAGAAATCGGTAACGTAGTTAAGATCTCGCGACTTGCAACGGGCAAACCTTTATTGTAGCGCGTCACACGCACACGCACACGCACACAACTGTATATATGTATTATATACGAGCCATGGTCGTTCGAGAGTTCCATTCATTATCGTATATATGCATCGCGTATTCACGTGCCGCACGTGATCGTGATTGCGCTGTTATATAAATTATACTAAAGCGTAAAACTAGTACAATGAAGTATAGTGGAATATGAAAAGTGTACACATGAGATGATGAAGGAGCAGACACGGTCTCTATGTGCCAGAAGAATTTACACTATATCTGGCGATATACAGAGATGTGATGAAATAAAAACCAAGTTCGCGACTAGATTTGCAATTTAAGCTCAAATCCGTGAGATTATTTTCAGCGAGGCTCGCTCGTCTCAACCAAAAAATAATTTAGTAGTAATATAAATAAATTCACTAGTATTCATTAGAAAATATGACTATTACGAGTGATATATATATATATTTTTTTTTCTCAAGACAAACGATAGAACTTTGATAAATCAATAAAGCCCCGAGTGACACAACGGTTCAACGAAATAGAAATTATCAATTTAGCGAATTTAGCAATGTGTTATTAATACTAAGCAGTTGTCGAAAAAATAAAATAAAAAGAAGAGGTGAGCTGCGAACGAAAGTATATAGGTACGGGAC
This sequence comes from Ichneumoninae sp. B BG-2022a, assembly GCA_030522725.1. Lineage (NCBI taxonomy): Eukaryota > Metazoa > Arthropoda > Insecta > Hymenoptera > Ichneumonidae > Ichneumoninae sp. B BG-2022a. The sequence goes on along the minus strand of JAPYZD010006048.1, from coordinate 26,731 downwards.
GTACAAATATCAGTAGCAAATGAGGATTAATGACCGGTACAGATCCAACGTGTAACAGATATATCTCGTGAGAGAGCGGGCAGTGCGAGTTTGTATACATAACATATTATCGATTCGGCATCGATTGGTTTCTTTTCCGATTTATACGTTCTGCCTTACGATTCTTTTTCTTTTTTCATGTTCGCATGTCTTATGTATCTTACCTTTTTGGACACATTGGACGTGAGGTCAAGAGGGGCCCCTCCTTAGTGTCCTAGAGTGTTTGCCATTAAGCTCTCTTTCTCTCCCGATAGAGCAATTGATAGATCGACTCTTTCTCTCTTTCGTTTGGTTTTCTTTCTTTTTTGTTATCAACTCATATTGTTTCATCGCTTTTCTCGCTCGCTCGCTCGCTCTCTTTTTTTTTTTTCGTTTTTTTTTAACGATCTATCGATTATTTTTCGTTGTCTTTTTTGTTTCTTTACGTTTTTTGTTCTATCAACGCCCACGCGGGTAGCTCTACAAGGGACAACAAGAGATATGTTTTGTTTAAAATATATGTCGTGAGGGCTCCCTTCCGATGGTCGATGCTAGAGCGGAAGGGCCTCGTCGAGGGTCATAGGTCGCAGACTCTCTCGCAGTTCGCGGATGATTTAACGCACAAGCTCGAATCGCCGGTAGAGCCGTCCAAGCCAATAACGTTGAAGTTCACCGTTGGCTCATACGACGTCGTCGACCACGAACCCCCAACAAACCCTCCGCCACAGACCCTCCCTCTCGGAATTCCCACTTATTCGCCACTCTCTTCGTCTTTTCAATCCTCCAGAATCGATTACTCGAAATTCGAGTCAAAGAAAATTATATTGTAATTACAATCAATTTTTCACCCGATAATCGATCTGGTATGAACAATTTTTAGCCTCGAGTTACCGATATCGGAGGCTTCAATCCTGAACAGAAATGATCAATGGTCGAGTAGACTTTATATTTAAGCATCGAAATCGTAATTAGTTCAATGATAAATTATGAAGACCGAAAGAGTAAAAGAATTGTCTTTCTCGAAAATATCTCATTTCTATCGTCCGAACGTCGCGACAATCCTCGTTCTCCAATTTCCGATCGAACAGACTCAAATATTATCTACACATCATGTGTGTGTGTGTGTGTGTGTGTGTGTGTGTGTGTGTGTATTGCGTGAGTGAGTGAGTGAGTGAGTGAGAAGAGTTTGTGCAAGCTGTGTGCAGCAACGAATTTTTGGATGCTGAGATGCGTTGCAATAAACGAGGATTGTTACCACGTTCATACATTAACAACAATTACAATCGCGTAATCATATAATATAGCGTTATATGGATTATAGATAAATTACAAATAAATGATTATTGAACGCAGATACGTGGATTTTTATGTGAACGTTTCTGCGTTTATTAAACTAGTGTGCCTGAAATTTATAGAAAGATGATGAAGATGCGACATTAGATTAGATTAGAATTATAAGTAACGATGTCTCCGATTATAGTATATTAAACTATGTCTTTCAAGTTTACTTCTTTCTTTTTTCTCTAATGTATATATAGGTATGTATAGAATATTTATATTTATTTATATAAGTATAAGAAAGTTCATGCACACCTCAATCTTTCTGCCCTCAACCACGGTGCCGTGTAGCCTCTCACGTGCCCGGTCCGCGTCAGCACTATTTGCGAATGTTACAAAACCGAATCCCTGCATGCAAGGACAGACAAAACAACATGCATTATAAACTCAACTTACAGACTGCCACGCTCGACGGGGCGACGCTTTTATAATGCGTGCGCCCCGCCGATACATCATCTCGATCGTCGCGCATAAAATACGCGATCCAGATCGTGCCCTCGATCACGTTTTAAATCATCGTCAATAAATATACAACAACAATAATAATAATAATAATAATAATATAATAATAGTAATAATAATAATAATAATAATAATAATAATAATAATAACAATAATAATAATAACAATAATATTAACATTGGCATAATTAATATTCATATTCACGTCTTTGTCATATCACAATTTACCTATTTCAGTAGAAAAAATTTGAAAAATAATAACGATAAGTTGAATAAAGATTTATCACATCGTTCATTTTTTCATTGTCAGTTACGGGGCGGTAAGAAATTTATTGATTAAATATTCGGCTTTCCAATTTGATTATATTCTTCTTCGCTACTGTCTTTTTCTTCTTCGTCGTATTTATTGGCTCTCAATGCTGTATTATAGGTTTCTTTCAGTTGTACCAGAGATATCGGATCGCAGATGATTAAACGGATGCTGAGAAAATAGGTCTGAAAATACGTTAGGCGAGAAGAGAAAATAATATTGTGATAAATCTGTTGAACTTCTTTGCCAGGTTTCATTGTTACCGTGTAGCGGGCATCAGATATTTATTTTGCCGCCAAGTTAAAGTGAAAAAGAAGTGAGGGATGTGAATCGTGGCAAGAATCGTGAGAAAAGAAAATAATTTTTATCCTCAAAGCGTCTATCGACAATCTTGACGATAGTACTTTTTTCCGTGAACTGAGAAGTCTCTGGTTATAAGAATTGACCCTAGGCGATACAATCGACCGTCGAAGTTTGATTAGAAAAGGTTCGACGGGAAGTAGCGGTCACGCCATTTTATCATCTATCGAATTATCCTCATCAAGGAAGAAAGAAAGAAAGATTTGTCGGGGTGTATCGAGCTTTGTGTCGCGTTCGAGAACTTTTAACTGGCAAAGGTGAAATATATATACATATATATATAATTTAGCCATTTTAATTGGCACTAGGTATCGGTACGATCGATACGAAAAATTTCGCTAACGATGGAGATTAATATCGATAGAATCTGTTGGCGTCATACCTGATGTGATTTTTCACATTTATTTTTTACCTTCTTCTACCGACAACCCGAAAGGAATGCGAAAGGAAAAATTCTTCGATTAATCAACACGATAAATTTAAAGATCAAATTATTGAAGCAGCGTTTTTAAAAAGTCCGCCGTAACTCATGAGAAACTTTTAATTGAGCTATTTAAACCGGGAGCCACTGACAAATCCGTGAAGATGCAATGTAATCGATTTCTACGAACGCTACACAACAAGCTCGGCAGGATGCTTTTTCGTCGACCTGCACGTGAGATCGTGTCGAAGCTTCGCCATTGCACCATGCACTTTTTTTTTGCGTTGTTTTCTTATCCGATAGGAGGAGAAAATTGCACGTGGCATGCACGCACCCCGAGGGATCGACGCCAGAGTGAAAAAGGACAGAAAAACCACGTTGACGAAGGGGGGGAGAGAGAAGAAGAACGATAGATTCCGCGTACGGAGGCGAAAAAATCGAGACGATCAGTGACTTAATGAAAAGTTATGAAAGCTCGAGCTACAATAGCAGTACGATCTGAGATTTTCTATTTAAAGTGGACTTTTTCATTTGATTTTTTTTAACGAGGTGCACCCGTTACCTTCGCTTCGCTTCATAGTATACGATACGGATAATTATTATGCCTCCTCGTAGATCCACCTTGTCAGACACGCGATCAAACTGTCGACGTGATTTTTTTTCCTCCGCGGCGCGAGTGAAATTTTTTTGTCCCTTCACCCTTTTCCTACATCTTTCTCATGAATGTTTCATGACTCAAATACGAAACGCTTTTACCAAAACAGGAAAAGAATTAATAAATTCACATCGACAACGAAAAAGAAGAAGTAGAAGTAGCGAAGAACTGTTTGTCACTCGTAGCTAACGAGTATACATGTTTACGGTGCACCATTTTTTATATAGATAAAATAAATGTATATATTATAGATAAAATAATAGAAGTAAAAAAAAAGACGAGCGAAGATCGTGATCGGATTAGTGACCGAAGCTGCAAACAACGTTAAGTAAAAGCGTTCTAAACAAATACGTATACACGAGGTGTGATTATACAAGAGTGATAAATATTCAAGACCGGGATCGTGAGTCTGTGCCCGATTATACATACTCTCAAATTAACTTGAATCATTACGTGTGTTAATTAATCATGTCACTTTTCGTGTACGTGTGTGTATGTGTGTCCGTAATGTCAGTCTCAAATTGTTGCGTGTTTGTAGTATTTAGTGGATCGTTGTGCCAGGGACTTTCGGTGAAAGCTTTTTCAACCACCCGAGAATACAACACGTCAATAGATTTTAAAAACCATCGTCGATTGAATTTTTGTCATACGAAATTTCAAGGCACGTGTCGTCGGTGATTTAACTGCGCGTCGATCGATCAAAGCAGCATCTGCATAGCTCGTTCTAATAAGTTTTCATTAATGTAATAAGAGATATTGTATATAATATGTAAAAGAGACTCGGTCTTAAGGAAATGGTTGATCTATACGAAGCGATTATGAAGTTCGTTAAAACATGAGCCAATTTTGTTATTTTTCTCATAATAATCGTTAAGACGAGAAGCACCGAATGACCTAACGTAAATCGTGCTGTCTTACTATTTACATAATACAATAAACAAAAACAAAGAACCAAAATCAACTTATCAACTTTTGCCTTTTAATTGAATCGATTGCAAATACCTCTGTGAATGTTTGTGAAAGATTTTGCTTGATGCATTATTATTTTTTGTAGATTCATGCTTGTCGACTCTATCTTAATCTGTCGATATTCGGTACAGATGATCAATGTAATTTTAGTAACATAGCTAAGATTGTTAGAAAATATAGTTTGTGGTTTGAGAATTCAACGACACTTCCTTGAAATTTCGATATATAAAGAATAAAGGATAAAAAAAAAGAATTTGATTTTCTCATCTCGAACGACAATTCGGCGTGGACCCCGAATCCGATTACATATCTGTGAGTAATATCTAAATGATAACGAGATGCGGAAGGCTTTCTAGCTATAGAAAAATGCAACAGCTCGTCTAACAACTACGAGGACTAACACCATTGGTTATTATTATTTATGTGGCAAAAAAAAGGTTATATATATATATATGTATATATATATATATATATATATATATGTAACAATAATAAATATATGAACCGCTTACTTCGACACAAAATGTCAGTGCAAAATACATGTATCTGACGCTGAGATGAATCGTTTGAAAAGCACTTTCGAACTTTGTGCTTCTCAAACGACACTACTCGACAGCTCATTATTCTTCACGGTTTCAATTTTTTTTTAGTCACATCGAACACGCGGGGCGCGCGGGGGGGGGGGGGGGGGGGGGGGGAGATGCCACATTCCATTTACATTGACGAAGCAGCTTTGCGCGAGGAATATGTGTATCACAGGCCTCACTTCAATAAGTATATAGTAGTATATATAAGAAAATACGGCTAAAGCACAGTGCTTTTACGAAAAATTGAAAAAAGGTATCTACCCGCCGAGCTTGGCGATTTGCGGAAGATATATAATAATTATTATTTACGTTCGTGTGCATCGTGATTTGGTGTGTATCTGTCCTATGTGTTCGTGAGTGTGCGTTTGTCGTATGTTTGATATAATAAGAATACATATGTACGAATATCATTGTAAGAAAGCAGGTATGATGAGACTGAAGTGGTTTTGACACGAGGCGAGAGAGAATCGATCATAGTTCATTCAAATGAAAAAATATTATTTTAACCTTTAATAATGAATAGGTGAAAAAATCTGCGGTCTTATATCCGCGCTTGGTGAAAGACCGAGCACGAAACCATATATGCTCGAGTGTTATTTTTCTTTTAATCTCGTAAAATGTAAAGAGATCCGCTCTCGCTTCGTAACTTACAAACAACATGGTAATACGCTGGCAACGCTTCGAGAATCAATGGTACTTCCGTAAGTCGTTCATATTCGGTTTCTCAAGGATCTAATGAATAATCCTAATGGCGAGGGTTTTCTTCGCTTTTGGCATTTATAGAGGCGAAGGATCGATCGATTTCTGCTCCACACAAATATACACATTGCGTCTTTTTCGGGAGACGAGAGAGGCACATAAACATCAGTGAGAATATCAACGCCGTATAAAATCGGACTGATTGCCTTCACCTTTACCTGTCATACACGTTATATAGATGGTAATTCAACAGACATAGTGATAGTTGAATTCGTTAAAGATCCCGTCAGAAGCGAAATTACGACGATGAAAATTGTCGAAAGTGAAGCAACCTTTTTCTCTTTTTTTTTTTCATCCCCTTCCTTTTTCACCCTCTTTCAACGTTAGCAATAATGCTTTCACGACGTTCTAACATTGGCGATATCGGTGTTAACGATTCCATGGAAAGCCAGAGCCATAGAGGACGAGTGGACTAAAGAAAACAGTACCCGTGAATTAGGTAATTGGTAATAGAAATGTATGGAGTGATGCATGCATCGAGTGTCGAGGATATTATTAGTCCCAACGACACGCTGGAAGGGAGAAAGAAAAGTTGGAAATGAACAATTGGGTGATTGAGTGATAAGAAAGAGATCGATTGATGGGCAGCAGGAAAATATCTTCTTCATTCAGCCTAGATTTTATAATAAGCGGGGGAAAATCTATAAAGATGTTGAATGACTGAACGGCTGAACATGAAAGCCTGTCTTATTTAACTTCAACGGTCGTTATAACTTTTTCTTTTGCGTTGCAATCATATTATTAAGGGTCAAAAAGTATTATATAGATTAAGTGATGCTCCGAAAGTTTGTAGGCGTCCCGAGAAAAGCTCGATATCATAAACTTGTCTGGCCTATAGGGTACTTGATCCGGATACGACTCACGTATTAGTACAAAGCGTGATTGGTTGTTAGACGCGGGTGGCGGATGTGACACCCGACGCGAACTTGCACCGTTTGCTATGTAGGCAACAACGTCAAGATAAAACTATTATATGTCGGGGTGATAGACTTTCGATTAGTGGAACAAAGTTCGTTCATACTTGAGGCAGCTTTTTATGAACAATAAATCCTACCCGATAACCGTGCAAATGTAAGAAAAAAATATACAAGAATTGGTAGGAATGAGCTTTTTAATAGCATTTAACGACTAGACAATTACTGATCATCGGCATGGCTGAAAAAGACCAGCAGGAGCAGCACCGAAACGGTTAGCAGTACAACCTCTGGTAATTCTGGAGCCGATATCGAACGCAGGTTTTGATCGCCGCGTGAACGAGAGCGAGTGAAGCCGGAAAATGGTGGAGCAAAAGGCAGAGGAGGATGAAGAATTCCTGGTGAGCGGGCCAACCAGTGACTGGCCAGCAACCAAGAGAATCGAGTATTGGCAATATCTCTCTCTCTCTCTCTCTCTCCCCCTCTCTCTCTCTCTGCATGTATGTGCCGAGCTGCATGTATGTGCCTAGAGGACCCCTGGTCCTACCGTACAATAAATTGATTCATTGATTGATTCTCTACCTCTCTTTAGTCTCTGTATATATTACAAAAAATTGTTTGGCACAGTGATTGGCTCAATGAGAAACAGTCAATCACTGTGTCTTAAACTCCATCGTGCAATATATACGACCAGCAACTATGGTATATCGTCGTACGTATATCGATAGTACTCGAGGTAACGCGGTACTGAATATGCAAGCTCACCCCGGATGCCGCATGTCGGTACGATGTATTACTGCGGGGATCTTATCCCCGCAAGAGAAACGCCAATGTAGTAGGTGGTGTACGCGATCATACAACCGCCCTGTCATACATATTAATATTGAGCACTTTTGCATTTCAAACTAACATTCAACAGTCATGACGCGTTTATGTATATGTATGTGTATGTGTATGGGTTTTTTTTTACATTCATAGATATTTGGACAGACAGATGAGGTATTGCGTTGTTTCTGTATGAAGGGGACGAACTGTTGGCTCCCGGCGTAAGATACGGTGACACAAAGGTGCACCAGGGCAGAGGCAGAGAGAGAGAGAGAGATAACACGTACTCTTCGGTGGGATGAAACGAGAAACTATGCAACAGCCGCAGGGCTACTTCCGGTGTAGCCAAGTCAAAGTGCTCTCTCGCCATGCTTCACTTTTAACTTGATTGCAAAGTTCGAAGGTACCTTGACGTATCCCCAATGTGCTCGACTAAATTTGCGAACACTAATGCGTACGATGGTGATGAATACTAGTTTTATGAAGTTCGCACAAATTGCCGAACGAAGTTTGAACTAACCTAAGTGTGGAGATATCGATCGATCTTTTGTTTCGCAATTTTGTAAACACGAATGACAGTTTTCTATTTTGGCGCAATGCGTTGCCAACGCTTGCTGAAAAAAACGCCGCGGAAGGCACGCAGGGCATTGTCGATTATTTCTTTTTTTTATGTATATTTATTGTAGAAATATAACTGAGATTATGAAAATTGTGTTACCTAATTTAACGTGCTAAATACACGATTTCGTTTTTCCCCCTATTCTTAAATGAAGCAGCCCTGCGCACCGTTCCGAAATATAAAAAAATCTCGTTCCCGCGACTTACTCAGTTCCAGGATGTCGTTGTTTCATTTAGCAAGCCCATGGGAAACTTGTCCGTTAAACTTTTCCAATAAAGCAACAGCTCGTCACGCGAATATGGCGAGGACACGTAAAGTGCGCCTGGTGAAAGTGTAGTTCGCGGCTTATCGAGTTTTACTCAAGGTGAAAGAGAAGACTCAAACGAGAAAAAATATCGACAAGTATCAAACGAAACGGAAAATATGCAGCTACGTTGGCAAGAGCTTTCGAAATATTGGGATCTAAAAAAATTGTCGAAAAGTTGCGACATCCTGAAATATATTGTAAGATTGGCTTTACGAGAATAATGAAATGTGATGATTTTTATTCGTAAATGACCAGAGGGCCGAGTGAGCTTACCTTGCTTCCTCTCTCGTTAAATATGATCTCTACATCAAGGATAGGTCCGAATTGCTGTAATGATAAAAATCGTATTAATTACTTTATGAAAATAATTGGATATTAATACTGCATTAAAAAAAAAGAAAAACGTGCAAAGTGGTTTGCACACAACGTGATTAATTCCTCATGTTTTACGGTTTTGCTCAAAACTTCCCCTATGATAATTCCGTTGTGCCATTTTGGCTTCCTCGTAGAGGAAGCTATCAGGAAACACAATAAAAAAAGTTTTAAGGCAATTTTTCATTTTACTCTTTGCGTGATGTTTGATTCAGAAGTTCCTATCAACAAAATTTCGAAAATCCAAAAATTTCAATATCCCATAAAATTTAAGAGGTTGCATCAATTTTCGCCATATTTAAGCTCGATACCTCCATGTTTACTCAAATTAGACAATTTTTAGTAGTTTTTCAAAAAAAAATCAAAATTCGAACAAATCTGATCCCTTAGGTAGATATCGGCCAAATTCAACAGTAAGGGTCTTCGTTCGTAATATTGTATTTATATGTATTTATATGACGTTACCTCAAAATTTACGAAAGTTAGAGCTACCACAGACTTAAAAAAAGAAATTCGAATTCGCGTAAAATCTCAAAACGGGCCTCAATCTTCATGAAAATTGTATACAACCCGCTATCTCAAGCCGTTTCCCCGTTGTAGTCGTTCTAAACAATGCACACTGTCACACACATACACATACACATATATACGCGCACGCACACGCACACGCACATATAAAAGTCACATTTCTCGACGTTTTCGACCATTTATAGTACGCTGACATTAAAATCTCGAAAAACAAATGTTTCACGAAAACATAGCTTCCTCTATGAGGAAGCATAAAAGTATCGAATGATTCGAACGTAGCAAACTGGAGAGTTAAATAATAAGAATTTCTCACCCCAAACATTGCTCTGAGATCGGGATCTCGGAATCGAAATGGTATATTGCTGACGTGAAGCCGTTTTGGTTGTCCTTTGAGATCTGTACTCTGGCTAGCTGTGGCTGGTGTCGTGGCACCAGAGGTAACTGGTACTAGAGCGGTACATTCAACACCGGTTTCGGGACTCGCGTCGTTTCCGCCGCCGGGAGTCGGAGCTGCTTGCTGTCCGCCACCTCCTGCCGCCGCTGCGGCCGCTGCTGCAACCGCTGCCTGAAACACTTCCGACTGTGACGTCGAAAGAATATAGTAAATATAAAACGTTTTATAAATATAATTGAGATAGTAGTTGTCTGCTGTTTTATCGGGGGGGGGGCACGTTTCCAATAAATCGAATGGAAAAGTTGGCAGGTCGAGTTTGTTGGGCAAGCCGCAGAGGAGAACACGGTCTGACCGCAAACTTTACTGGAAACTCGATGTTTAATGTGTACAGTGAGATATCTCACACTGAAATCTGTGTTTCGCTTTGACATGTCACATCGAAATGAATCAATATTTCGTTGTATTTCGAAGAAACAATAGCAATAAATTGCAATAGAATAAAGAATAAAGAAAAATAGTATAGAGTATGTGTGTATTTCTACGATTCGCTCTGCTCCACTATTGTAGAAGAAGAAAATCGCTGAGTTTTAACCAGAAAATACCACGTACTCAACTGTAGTCGGAGGTATCTAGTTATTGCGAGTTTGCAGTAATGAAAGTCGTTCACCGAGAGCACCTGCAAGCTATATGCTCATCCCACGGTTGCCAATTTTTAATCGATCAACGAGGCCCTAGAATAAACTAATCTCTCTCACAATCGATGTTCCCGTTATAAATCTCGATACTTCTCTCAGTTGAGAATTCTATACCCTCCGTGCATCTCTCGGCTATGCTAGAGAGAGAGAGAGAGGGAGAGAGAGAGAGAGAGGGGGGGGGGGGGGGAGACAAAACTCGAGAGGCGCGATTCGTTACGTTCAACCGCACGTCAAATACTGTGAAAACTCTCCGACCCGGTAACTTATTCATATATGGATTTTTCCCGATTTATTTAAACGTGTCACATATTACCGATGTCGGTATTAATCTCTGTCGAAACCTGTAGTATTGTAGCTCGATATCCTCTCGTTGCCTATGAGCACAAAATTATGACGCCGGACGTTGGTAATTGTCGAACGAAATTTTAAGGTACGATCAGTATACTTCTATTAGTATTTGTTTATGCTGGGATGGCAAATTCCATTGCTCGAATATGCAAACTGATGTTGGTGAAGGCTCATGGAATAGTTTGGGACCGAAGTGACGACTTGGTCTCCCGGACGCTGATTACGTGAAGCGGATCAGAAACGTAGGAATGTGAGTTTTCCAGAGCACGTGCGAGTCAAAAGAGAGGAGTACCGATGTTGAAGTAGACTGGAGCTGAAGCATAGTCCGCGACCGCTGTGTACTCGGAGGCGACTAAGAGAATACCGGAGAGGTTCGAGTTTCCTTTCAGCATACACGTTATTTTGTCTGTACTGTCTTTTAACTGGTCTAGTGGCTCTTGCTTCGCATATTTTTTCACCTATGTTTCGTCGACAAAAATTTGAGCAACCGTCGACATAGTTGTCTTTACGATCGAAGACACCAAAGGAAACGGACAATTTATCGATTGTAGGTAATTTTGTTTCTTCGAGTGGTATTACAGTTATGTAGAGAAAAGTTTATTAATATTTAAATGGTACTATCAACGAGAGCACTTACGATGGCTTGTTGGTCGACGCCATTGGGAGGAGGTGGAGGACTGAAACTTGCTGTTGCCGTTGCGCCTGGCGCTCCGGCTGGATGTGGAGCTCCAGACGATGCTTGGACCTGTGAACCACCCGGAGGTGGCTGTTGTGGAGCACCGCTATTCTCCTCCTTTGATTGTGCCGGAGGTGGTGGCTTTACGTCTCCGGCACTACCGGCAGCTCCGACAACGCCGGTCACACCGTTCACCGGCGGTGGAAATACACCCCCTCCGTAAGGCGCAGCCATTCCTGTCTGCACCATGTGCTGAAATTACAAAAGCAAAAAATCATCTATTAATAAAAATCATTCCATCTATGCGGCAAATTATTCTCTAGCCATTTTTTACTTCATGTGACAACTATACTAGTGAGAATGAGTAGAGATTTAAAAAATATCCCCTTAACTCAATTAATGCTCCTTTTATTTGAGCTAAAAACAGATTTCGTTTTCGTGCTCACCCCGAATAAAATAGTACATTACTCCACGAGGGCGAAAAACGTTTTTCTAACGAGTGTGAGTTTGCAGCGCGAGCCGAAGGTGAGTGCTGTAATCACACGAGTTAGAAAAAGTGTTTCGCACGAGTGATAAAAATTAATTTTTGGTATAATCATCGATGGGAATTTATAAGTGTCGGGTACGATTGTACGCGTACAAAACCATAAATCAGTCTTCTCGATAAGTCGTACAGCCTAAAGCGGTAGAGCTCAAAGCACACACAAGCTGGGAATGGTGAGATATCAAGCGCATTCAGCGAGAGGCCACGGATAATGAACGGTAGGATAATTATCAGCTGGTATTCGAGGCTCGCTCTCGGCAGGCTACTCTACATTCTGCTATACATATGTCGACAAACTGACGGGACTATTCTTACGGAAGTTTGAATATTCGATCTCGTTCGATGTCTTTACAGTGATGGGCACTTTAGTTAATATTTTTCTCCAGTCTGAAATCTAGCTGGGGGGGGGGGGGGTTCTTTTAAGGGCAACAGCGGCGACATAGCAACAAGCTGGAAAATAAATTAAAGTCTAGATAAGCCAACAGGGTACACTATGAATCGCTAATTGCATTTTAATTGTTAATCACACCCTACCCGCCTCTGGTCCTGTCAGTGCGTGCACGAAGACTCGAAACGACGGAAACAATGTGTCGCTCGAACGAGCTATAAAATTATAATTTCGATGATCCACAGAGTTCAATGGAAGTCGTAGTGGACGCCAAGATATTCAAAACGAAAGAGGCCGTGCAGTAATTAAAAAAAAAGGGAAAGAAATATATTATGGTTTTGACGCAGATGCGTATAAAATAGCTTCGGCTGTGTGCGTGTGCGTGTGCGTGTGCGTGTGCGTGTGCGTGTGCGTGTGCGTGTGCGTGTGCGTGTGCTGTGTGTGTGTGTGTGTGTGTGTGTGTGTGTGTGTGTGTGTGTGTGTGTGTGTGTGTGTGTGTGTGTGTGTGTGTGTGTGTGGGTGTGTGTGTGTGTGTTTTCAATATTCAAGAAAAAGAAGGATCGACTTTGTTCGACGGTAACTCAGAAGATACGAGGGGGAGAAGGCGATTGATGAGAAGACGCGAACGGACTTGGAATGGAGAAGATAGAACCTCGTGATAGAAAGAGGGAAAGATTATTCGATTGTCCATTCAGTCGCCATCCGGCGTCGTGTGCTCGTGAATGTGTTTTCGCTACTGGCTCGTTCGTGACGAGAGAGAAAAGAGTCGAGGAAACGTACGAATGGACGAATGGTCTGCCCTTGCGCTAGCGTACACTTGCAATGCTGATTGGTATACCGCTCCCGCGACTCGTCCACCCTCGCGAGCTATAGTTACATGTAAGTATGCCCCCCCCCCTCCCCCCTCCGTGACACTATAACCGGTGAGTTATGCCAAGTGAATAATTGATTGGACAACGGCCAGCGACGCCGGACACGCGCTGCAACGACCAAAAAGGAACTGGAGATATTTAAATAGAGATGGAAGCTTGAAAAAGCTAGATGAAAATACAATGTCTCGACTGATCGGAAACGGGAGAAACCCAGAAAGAGCCCTTTGCTCAGAACTTGCGCAGAGAACTGCGTAAGCACAATAAACACTTGCCCGGGGCATGGAAGTTCCGACGAATGTGTGTTGTAATCGGTCCCGAATCAAATTATAACGTCTCGACGTACACTTTGCCCCCTCTCTGTTTTGGGAGGGGCAACCGATCGAGTTTGTACAATGTACAGAACTGTTCAGAAACGATTTATCGTCGTACAAGTAATTCGTTAACTCGTGTACAACGATTATTTAATAGAATCAAAATTTGCTTAATTTTATATTTACACTGATATTTACATTGATGATATAATACCATTCTCTCTCGCTCTTTACATTGGAAAAAAATTGAAATTTTTATTCCTCCATCTAAGTTGATTCTCCGGACTCAGCGTTCCCAGTTAAAAACCCTAAAGTGTATTAATAACAGGCAAGCCGCCAGCCTCGAGAGGGAGAGGGAACATTTTGTTCCAACGTCTCTGATTCTCTGTTATGTAGAGAAGCTCGCGAAGCGTTTATCAAAGCGAAATAGTCGCGACAGCGCTCTCACAATTCTACGTCGACTCCCGCAATCCTCAAGGCGGGATTCCATTCTCGCGTTTATTCCCTTTAGGCCGCTGTGCAGGCTATCTTCTCTACTGTCGCTTCTGTTGCTTCTGTCGCTCTGATGCGAACGACGATGACCTCGGGTCCGAGCGTCGAGGAAGTCGTTCATTGAGAATTCAGGCAGGGTACAAGGGACCTCTATCGCCACGCAGCTCAATCGTCAATCGTCGAGAAACGTAGCAGACATACAACTTTGTTCTTCGAAGCATACCATCGAAATAAAAGGGCTCGCTTGAGAGATGGCGGAGAGAAAAAGACAAAGAAAAAAAAAAAAAAAAAAAAAGAAAAAAAAAAAAAAAAAAAAAAAAAAAAAAAAAAAAAAAAAAATCTATTGGTGTAAATATTCGCCAAGTGGAGAATTTGATAAAACAAATAAAAAGATTGCCGATAACATCCGACGATAAAGGATGGGTCGACTCAATTTTAATCCCAGGTAATCTCGAGTGGTAATAGTTGAGGGGCCGAAGGATTTAACCGAGAGTCAGGTGATATAGGTGATAGTATCGTATTATACGTTTACATGTAGGTATATCGGGTATACTCAGAAGGACAGGGAAGCCTTATTAAGGCGACGATGCTTCACTCGAGCGGCACAAAATCCATTTTGTAATTTATCCCGTTCCCCGTCAATCACTGTGTATCTTTTGTATCTCTTTTTTGAGAGATGAACAATTTTTATGTTCGATATGGCGAGCTTGCCACGTGCTGGTAAACCAGGTGAAAATAAGAACGTCAAGTATCGAAGAAAAGTTATTTTGTCCGACCACGGAAGATGGAACTTGAGGCTAAAGAGGGTAAAAAAGTTGAGTTGGTTAGTTAGGGAAACGAAACGGCCTTCGAAGGCTGTGCTACACAAATTTCCTGTTACTCTTTTACTTTTTTATACTCGAACGACGCCATCTTCGTCTTGGTCTTGTCTTCCTCTCATATCTGCGGATAATGAGAAAACTTGGATGGATTTCCGGTTTATGAATCGAAAGGAGCGCTCGCTACGATGAAGGCAGTCCCATGAATATTTAATAAAATATATAACGGAGATATAAGGTTCTAAAAAAGTCATTGGAAGCTTGCGGTGAAGCGAAAGAATAATAAATTCATCTATAGATGTACCATTCAATATTGGTCCATGACAGAACACGTCTCCGGACTCCGTAATAATCGGAACCCGAGACAATAAAAAAAAGCTCGGGTGCGACGAATAGGTACAATGCGAGACTTGTACCTATTTACAGAAGGATTTCTGCCGAGTTTACTTGTAAGTGAAAATATGGGTGTGATTCACTTGTAAGTGAAAAATTGATGTGTGCGTATATTTTCTTTCCAAGTAACGTGATTGAAAAGAGTATGAACACAATTCCAGTGGGCCTCTGTCCCAGATTGAGCATAGAACGAGAAAGAGGACGGAGGGTTGATTTGGGAGCAATTGTTGGAAGGCTTGTTCGACTGAAAAATATGCTCTTCGTCTGTGCGGATCTCGAGAATATAATCCGTGAATGAAGATCCCAAGTTTCGTAGCTCAACAGCACGGAACGCCCAACGCTAAATATAATTTTGTTCGTTCAGTTACTCATCGCCAGAGAATTCTCGCGCTTACAATTCCACGCGTAGTCTCGAAAATTTAGTTTCACTCGAAAATTCTTATTCCCGGACGACGTTTTTCATTCGGACAGTAGACTTCGTGTATGAGTTTGTGTGTTGAGGAGGGAAGCGGCAAAAACGTAAGAAACCGAGCGCGAATGCCTCCTCTATTTAGTTGTTTAGGAATCCCGTTTTGCGCTCCGGTTAGTAGGAACCCTGCTGTGCGAAAACGGACGATGAACGAGGAAGGGATCGTGCTCTCGCGAGCACGAACACGCCGGCGGAAGAGAGATTTTGGCACGGTGCCATCTTCAAGCACAAAGGTTCGCCACCGCTCTCGAGCTCATGGCTCTGTATACCAGTTTGCTGGTTGGTGCTTGTTCATCGGATGCAATGGGCCTACGTCTCTGATTCGTCAATTTCCGAATACCCATATCGGCGACTTAAATACCGGTTGTATTTTACTATTCATTATTCTAGTCACTATTCTCTGAAAAATATCAAAAGAACCGGATATGCACTGAGCCAATAGTTATAAATTGTATAGCCGTAGAGATCGACGAGTTGGCTCTCGAGCGTTACAACGAGAACGAGTAACCGAGTCTCTCACTGTTCCCGATGCGTGTCCTGACGTCACTTCCGGCCAATCAAAAACCATCAACGCGACCCAACCTCGCGGCAGTTGGCTTCGAATTGTCTGCGGACCTATTCTCGACCACACGCAAGTTTTTTTTTATTTAACTTGATACATTACCTTTTTTTTATTACCCTTACCAACGTTTTTTTTTTTTTTTTTTTAGATTTTAGAGAAACTGACTGTATTTATTGCTTCTAGATTCAATGTTTTCATATGCTTATCATTCGTACGATTCTCCAAATTTTGACGTCTATCGACTGTATTACAGCTGTATTGCACCAAGTCCGCTGGCTTTGCGGATTTACGAATATTACAGTATATTCTGTACTCGGTATACCGAACGATATACGAGAACATTGAAACATCTGCCGTATAGTTCGTTGTCGAAAGGGGACGTCTCGCGCGAGCTTAATTGAACGTAATTCGTGGCTTCATCTCGCATCTCTTCGGAGTGGCCTATATCTCTATCGTACAAAAAGAAAAAGATTATAGAAAATCACACGCAAATGGAAGACAAAATGCCATATAATTTTTTGGTTTTTCTAACGTTTAACGAATTGGACTGTTTTATTCGATTAAAAAATTACAAAAATGTTGTCATGTTATTTTTTTGAAAGAAGGGAACGTGAAAGGGTTGAAAGGATGTATTCTTTGCCGTACAATCGGGAATTGACGAATGTTTCGAGGCTTGTTTGCTGGCTGGCTCGTCGAGAGAACAGCTCGACGACCAGCATTCGACTTCCGGTCGATCGATCGAACGACGAGGTCCAACGTCAATCCGTCGACATCGCACCAACGGCTGAGTACCCCGGCCTGGCACAAACACGGGTGTATATCGACGAGAGAGAGAGAGAGAGAGAGAGAGAGAGAGAGAGAGAGAGAGAGAGAAAGAGAGAGAGATTAAGCGAACCGCGAATTTGAGCGAAATCAATATAGCTGCAACGTGTAAATTGTATGCTACAACCTCGACCAGGAAACACAAGGCTTTCAATGGAATTGCGATCCATACGGACAAAGATATATTCGACGATTTTCAATATTACATTTCCAATCGAATTCTATTACGATCGATAGGGATAGGTCATTGAATTTTCATTGAAGCCTAGGATATACGAAGCAGTTATTATAACAGTTTTGACGGATTAATCAGGAAAATATTCATAACCGAGTAATTTATACATGGGAGCAATTTAATTGCGCAGGGCATTTAATTCATCGCAGCGATCTCTTTGATGTGGCGTCTTCAAAAATATATTTATGAGGCATTCCATTAAATCTGTATCTTGTTAGACATTTTGTACATTTTAGAACTTTTCGTTTGAAAATATATTAATCAAGAGAGGCCGGTAGCGTCTCGACACCGAGTACTTAAAAAATATATATATAATTAAGCGAAATGTTACTAAATATAGTTATACTCGAATATGGCGGAAGTCGATTCTTTGAAAACGAAGCATCGGTTCGGAACTTTAAAGACACTTTTCGACGAAAACCGGACATAACTGTTCGGCAGATACTGCGATATCGTAATCTTGGGGCCGAAAATTTGATTGGTATAGGCTCTGGGAATACCTCGCGTACGATTGGAGAAGCAGAATTGAAGATTGATAGGGGATGTAGGACGTTTCTGATTACAGAGATCAGCACAAAGAAGCTGACGCGCGCGCGCGCGTGCGCACACACAAACGAATCTGCCCTCACGGAGATGATGTCCTATCTGCTTACATATACGTACTGTGTAATGAGTATTTTTCCGAAAACCCTGAAGAACCGAGAACACGAAAGGCTCGTTACAATCAATTAACTTGGTTACACCGGCCTTGAGAAAATGATCTGTTATGAAATAGGCGACGAAACGAGAGTTTCGCGGGAATAATGACTCATTTTTTTTTTTTTTTTTATATGTATATACGCTCGATGACCGTATTAACGGGAGCCGAAAGCTTGAGGAAAATTGATATTTCACCTATTTTCGTAGGATGTCGATGTTGTTTACTAGTGCGAAACATTAAACTGGAGATACAGTGGGAGTTTGGTCGAGAAGCTACGCGTCAGAAGCAGCGAGGAGGGAAGCGTGCAAAAAGTGTCGAACGAGTTGTGTGTCGGTGATGGGAGTGGGAGTGGAAGTGAAGAACGTCCGAGAGAGATAGCAATGGTTCGTAACTGTTTCTACGATATTTGAGTAAAATCCCAGCTAGATAAAATATAACCGTTGACGATGCAAGAACGGAGCATCGCAAAATTTGCATCGACCAATATTTACAATATTTCTGAAATACCAAATGAATATATTTCATATTGTATTGTAAAGTATATTTCGTTTGACAGACGCCGAAAAGCCACGCTACCACGCCCACGATACAAAAACCGAGGGATCCTTTGCGGATCTCGTCGGGTTCGCAATAAAAAAATTTGTTGCGTTCCCGAAGTCATGTGAAATTAAAGATAATAATTTGTAGTAATGTTTCAATAAATCTATGCAACAGCAGAACGGAATTTTTTGTTTGTTGTTTCAGTTGTAAAATAGTATGGTCGAAGTAAAAAATAAATGGTAGTTTTGTAATCAGCGGGAAGGCTGATGGCAAGTGACAAATTAAAGTTACCGTGTATATATGTATACCATCTGTCGCAGGGACAGAGAGAAAAAAGGAAAAAGATTAGAATAGTCGGGTGTTTGCGTGTGTCGGGTACAAACACTACACTTTATAGTTTGCACTACCCATCGTAACCGTTTTCGCTCTTCGAGTCTCGTCTTCGTCGTTCATCTCTGTCGCGATCGTTGGAATCGGTAAACACCCGATGCACAGGTTGTCCAAGCTCGTGGATCGTTTGAATTATTCATTTAGTAGTCTAGAAAGAATAAGAGGACCGCCAGAGGTGTCTCTTGCATCCCCTAGCGCCATCGTTCTCTCCATCTAGGGATAACTCTGTGCGTCTGTACGATAATATTTAAGTAGTCAAGGCTCGTTCAGCAATAGCGTTAACACGGCATTGTAAAAGGGTTTTTTTTTTGCCCTTTGCCGGAGTCAATTAACGAAAATTAATGAAAATATCGAAAATCATTGTTTCGAGGTTTAATTTATCTAAAACATGTTGTAATTTGACTTTGTAGAAAGAGAAAGGTCGGCGCGCAGATGGTCGAAATATATATACGACGTATATATATATATTTGCCCTCTCACCCCTCGGCTTCCTTTTTCTCGGACTTACATTCGCCGGCTCGTCCCAGGGGACTGAAAGTGAGTCTCTCTCTTTCGCGACACACAGACAAGCGACAAGTGAGAGCAGCTGCCCTCGGCTGGCTCAACGTTCCCTCATTCTGTCGCTACGAGATGGAGTGAAGCGGCGAAGCAAGCCGAGAGCGAACCGAGAGCGAACCGAGAGCGAACCGAGAGCGAACCGAGAGCGAACCGAGCGAGAGCGAACCGAGAGCAAGCAACACAAAAGACGTATGTGTCAACGAAAAGGACCTCAATCTCTTGCAAGAACATCGAAGCAGCGAAGCTCAAACGCTTTTTCCAACCGTCGTGTCGAAACGATACGCCCGAGCGGTTATTAAAAACTGCGGTATATACTGCGGTAAGCTCGGAGGAGCTTGTATAGAGAACGAGAGATTGTAAAAAGGGTAGAGGAAAAAACGAGAACCGACGGGCCGGGCTTCGAAACTTGTCATAAACTCTCTTTTTATCCAGCAGGGAACGGACCACGCTCGCTTGCCTCATGCTCAACGAGGGTAAAACTTTTAATAAACTACTGACGCTGCGCCACTACCATTCTCTCATCCCACACACAAGTTCAAACAATAACGGTAAAAAAACATTATTTTAAAGACAATTAAAGTATTATATTATCGGATTAGTTGCTATGATGAAATATTGAAAGGATGACACGAACGTAAGTGCAACAATCGGAACAACAAAGACACCAAGTTTTTGAAACCTTGCTAGCTCGGAGCTTTGTGAATCGCGTGTTCCGCGTCGATTACCCGTCAGCGAGCAAAACTCGGCAGGACGGCCGGCAAGCTGGAGTTGGCTACTAAAGGGGTTGAGAGACACGGTGTACGGATAGCCTGGTTGGTACACATACAAACGAAAAACTAGAGAGGGAATAAAAAGGAAAGGAGATTGAAAATAAGTGAAAGAGAGAAGTGTGCACGTATAGTATATCCGTCAAGTGTACTAGACCCACACTGGTACGGCAACCACCGATAGAGAACCTCGATCACCGTCCCTCTTGAGATCCACCTTCAAACGGAGTCTTTTCTCCCTTGGGTCGAATTCATTTTTCAATGGGAACACGCAGCACGGTAATTCCTATATAAGTTCTCGAAAAAATTCTCACGAGTTTTTTTTACTTATACCATGTAAAAAAAATACGATTACATGGCATAGATAATATTTACAATATCAACAAAATATCAGTGTATATATAGGGTAGAGCGGGGCAAAATGGGGCAATGGGGCAAAACGGGGTTTTTAGGCAAAACGTCATTTTCCAATAATTTTTGGATGCCCAAAAATGATTGGAAATTTTAGTTTTGCCCAGAAACCCCGTTTTGCCCCGCTCTCCCCTATATATATATATCCTCTCCAGGGGAACTTGGAATAGTCAGGGAATGGGTCAAACATACAAACATATCCACAACTTTACTTTACGTTAGGACACGAGTAAACAACACTATCGAACTTTATACAATATAATGACATATATATCTGCAAAAAAAACAAATCACAGTCAGCGCAGAATTTAGGTTCTCAAATGACTCAGAAAAAGATAAACTACAAAAGCCATATCGTTATTATAAATAAAAAGAAAGGTTTGCCTCTCGGCACTGAGCCCCCATACGCGAAAAATTTCGTTTCTCCAATGTGAAATACGGCGTCTTCCGAGAAATCATTTCGAGGTAAGAAAAAAATAAGATAAAATAAAGCTCGCGTAGCCTCGTAGATGCGACCTCGTCCTCTGATTAACGGGTGACGAATGACGAACGATGTAATAGAGGGGCTCTATGGCGCCTAATAACGGAGAGATGAAGCGGAAAGTATGAGTGAAAGAGACGTGGATATTCCTTGGGACTGAAGGGTGAGCGTCTGATCTCGAAGAACGGGAGAACTTCAGGGGTAAGGGTAGACTATGACCTATCAATACGGGCATTGTCTATCTAATACAGCTACCATCTTCAACATAAATAGATGTATACATATATGTATGTATGCAACCTACGTTAGACCATATGCATGTTCTTACGTCGATGATAGCACGAAAGCTACAACGTTAAATCTCGCTAGTGGCGGTATCTGAAACGGTAGCAGTGGAGAAACACGCGGGCATGGGTTACCTGGCACGGATCGATCTAACGGAATAGCTAAAACGCAAGGAGAACAGAGGCAAACACTGACATAACACCGCGGTGGATAAAAGCTATGAAACGAAAAAAAATAAAAATAACAACAACAAAATTATATATAATTTGACCCTTTCACTGTCAGAGAAACGTATTTCCCTATATGTTGAGCTCCTGATAACGAAGGGGTTAATCACTAATTTGTTTCTGCAAATTAATGATAATGGAAAGCAAAGAAATTGCATTAACTTGATGAATGAAAAGAATAAAAAAATAAAATGGCGAGCGGCCGTTGGCACTGGCACTTGGCCTGCGTCTAATCTCGGGCCAGAACGTCGAGAAACTAGAGAGGAGAGACGAAGCGGTGGAGCTCTGTCTACAGCATTTTCGAATTCTGCAGGAATACCGAGACGACCACGGACCTCGAATTTCACCAAGGGATGTGCGAGAATCCTTGGCCGGGAGCCGCAGGAGCACCTCAGCGGGCAGACTCTGAACCAGCTAGGGGATGTGTATGTATATACCTCTTCGGCAATGCCGAAACTTCCCTACCCCGGGATTCTCTACTAGTCTCAATATTGTCGGTAGGCAATATTGCTTTCACCATAATAAACTGTCGCCAAATTTTCCCACAATCATGCATACCATTGAGCTGGAAAATTTAACACCGTCCCTTGCTTGTCTATTAAAGTAAAAAAAAAAAAAAAAACTTTTTTATCCATCGAGAATTTCACAATTGTCGTTATCTGTTACCAAAAAATACCTATCGCGGAGCTTGAAATTTTATGATGATCCGTCGATATTATATTTTAAGGCGACGCACATGTATTGTTTGATTATCTCGGATAGATTTCAATGTGTTTTGTCAAGGGTTGATAAGAGAGCGCTCTCATCACGTCTCGAGAGGTCTGTATGTCAGTGTAGTATATTAGAGTCATGTAGTTATGTAGACGCAGGGCGGAATTCTGAGTAAGCCATGCTTTGGTTATCGATCCTCAAACTGAAAATTATCTATGTATCGTGTAGTATAAGGTGTCATAGTAAACGGCAGCGTAAACTATTCACTGTATGCGTGTCGCAATAATACTAGCATGACTATAAAAATTTCGCAATTTAATCGCATCACGATAAGAAGTATGAAAAATTGCACTGATTCACCCAATACCATCAATATTTTTATTTGACTGTAAAAACATATCGACACTTACCTGAAACAAAAATTTGTAGAAAAATATTCGTTACGATTTTTGCTCTTATGCTTTTAAAGAATTTGATGTAGGACCGTAGGCGATCGTCATTCGTGAAGGTAAAATCTACGTGTTACGTTATAAAAAGGAAAAAATCTAGAACTGATCGTCGACAGCTGTGACCGTCACTAGTCTCTTGTGCGCGTCGAATAAGAGGGAACGAGGAGATGACGCTCATGGCAGACACCCACACAGAGACCCAGATCGTCGAGTTTTCCCTCGCGTGGATATAGTATACCCGAGAGAACGGACGAGACTTGTAAATTTCTTCCACGTTCTAATATCGGGAGCGACGTGAATCCCATGCGCCACTGAGCCGCAGAAAGCGGAGGAGGCAAAAATAGTGAAAAGATCAGCGGACGTCGAGGATGTGCCTCGGGGTAAAATAAAAATTTAGCGATATATATGCACAATATCTCTTTTCATTGCAATTATATTATTTATTGTCGAAGAAGATTTTGCGAAAAATCGGCGAAAGGGACAGACAGTCGGGTAAAATATGTATGTATGTATATTGATGAAACAGAGAATTCACTGTTAAGTTATAGGAAGCTTATTAACGAGATGATGGAGACGAGGGGAGTGGAGATCATGCGGATTGTCTCACCCTAACGCTATGCTGCTCGAGTGCCTAGCCGATAGCCCGTGATGACCCTCGTCGTTATCGCCGTATTGCGCTCCATGTCCGAGCTCATCTCCCTCACGATATTTACTATATCCCCCTTAACGCTCTCCTTTCGACCATTTCTTCCAGAGAGGATGCAAGCACACTCTCTAGAATTATTTTATTCATTTTTTATCTTTTAGATTTTCTATGATTAATACAAATTTAATTTTTCTTACATTCATTTTCTATATCACAGTAACGATACAAGAAGGAAATAAATTTTCGTCTTAATTACTTAAATTTTACGAGTAACATAAAAAATGTATCCATCATTAGTTACAACAACCATTTCTTATTAATTTCCTCAAGAGAACAAATATTAAACAATGTATAAATCCGACTTTCGGGAAGTGACCGGGAAAAAAGAAGAAGGAGAAAAGATACAAGTAAAAGAATCGTGCCTGACTGTCGGAGCCCGAGTTCGTCGATAAAGTGAAAACGAGGGTGGTGTCCCGGAGAGAGTTAACGGGGTAGGTGGAATTCGGCAAAGCTTTTCTCGACTGTATAAATTCCCTTGCACCGAAAGACTGGTGTAACCGGGAGACGCTTGATAAGACTCCCCAAGTGTAGGGAGAAAGACAGCCATTGCAAGAGAGAAATGGCCGCGAGTAAAAGATGGTTTGTACAAAGAGTGAAAGAGAGAGAGACAGCCAAGTGTGAAAGTTATTGGGCGAAGGGAGGTCAGGGTCACGAACTCACTGATAAGACTCAAAGATTTTTTAAATATATTCAAACGAAAAACATTTATAAACGCGTGTTATGTTCTATGAGAGGGTTTTTTTTCTCGACCTGGGAATAATCGGACAGATCGAAGACGAGAATGCCATTTGGTCCGCGGGCCTCGAATCCCGGATGACTTAAAGAGAAGCTGCGATTCCGAGTCCAATCGATAAACTCCGCAGTCTCCCTTTCTCTCTTCCTCTGGACTGAAATGCGTATTACTAAACCGGAAATTTCACGTATTCACCAATATCATAAAATATCTAGAGTGCGAAACTCGATGAGGTAAGAGGTGAAACGAAGGTGATGCAATAAATTTCATTAAATATACTCTTTCAACTGTTGACCAGTTTTTTGCGTTTCCACGGTAACACCCTTTTTCCATACGGATAGTAGATTTAAATAAATAATCCTAGAAATACCAAGATTCACGAGGTCGGTGAATGAAGGAAAAAACTCTTTCAGAATTCGCAGAGCCAAGGCTTCTCAGGTGCGAGAGGGCCAATGATTACGGTCTTGCACTTCGAGAGAGCTGTAACACAGCTTGCATACAAAACACGAAAATGGATTCCTCCCTAGAGGGAATGTTCGAAAGCTTCGAAATAGATTTCAACGTGTAGATTTCAGAAATAGAAGTCAACGTGTAAAGGTGTTAAATTACCATAGCAAGTTATTACAATAGCAAGACGGAAAGATTTAAAATATCCGTATGTGGAGGATAAAGGTTGAAGGAACATGGAAGCAACGACTCTCAGTCATTGTTCTTATATTCCTTTTTCTTTTCTCACTCCTCGTCGTCGGTTGACATGAAAGTAAATAGAGGGAGCACTCTCCGTGTTAGCCCTCTCTACCCGCGTCGCCGAAGCTCCCGTCGCATTATTGTTACCATTTCCGTAACGGGTCCGCCGCGAAAACAGCTGCTCCTTTCTCTCATTCTCAGTCGTGCAAACACCAATAGAAATTATAAAGAACATATATAAAGAATTAATAGCGGATAGGACCATTCCCGCCGTTCATACAGTTTATTCCTTGTTCTCTACCATCGTGCTGCACTTTGTCTGGACCAATTTCAATATTGATATTATCGAAATTGAGACAGTTTGCAAATAAATTTTTTATATTAAACGATGAAAAACATTGTCGTTCAAAATCAATGATTATGCTCAAAATTTTGTGGATATTTTTTTTTCCTTTTTGCCGTTCTGAGAGATTAGATTATTCCATGATCTTCGAATATAAAAACCAGAAGTAATTTCACGATCTGCGCGGCTTCCATATCTGTACGTCGTATCACAATACATTGTACAAATAGTATAAAATGCTGGCATTTTTCTCAATCAACATCCGAGCAACATAGGCTACATTGTACTTTTGGAAAAGATAAATTATCAGCTCTAGAAGTCAAGCCATACACACGTGCGCTCGGTTCTATATATTAATAATAAAAAATAATAATTCGTCCTTGGAGGAGTTAGGAAGAAGGCTCGTAAATTTTCGAATGGTCTCGATTCGTCCCGGCACTGCAAGAAGCGAAATATTTGGTGTGTGCTGCTTAGCGGTGCGGATACCAGACCGCGGGCGATCCAGGTAGACGGTGAATTACAGTTGTAAGAAGGTGAAGGGGCTTTTTAGTTCTTCTTTCCCTGTGTACGCGGAGCCGGTGAGGATCGCGTGAGAAGACAAAGAACGATTTCGTTCGTATATTCCTTCAACATTCGGTATTTCACTCTCCTCACACAAGAACATGTTCCACAAGGAACAAATACAACCGAAAAAACCTTGAACTCGACTTTGTTGCGACGCATTTGAGAATAGGCTTGAAAGCTAGGATACATTCGCTAATGTACATTTATTAACGGTGCAACAAAATGTCCATTGAGGTACAGTGTGCAAGGGTTGTTTACGCATGCGGCAAGGCTATGTCCAGGTCAGCGTACAACGGAGAACGCCATATGGAGAGAAGGAAAGGGAACGAACGAGGCGTCACCCAACAGAGAAACTCTTCAGTCTCACACGTGCGCGTGCGAGAACAAAGAATCTCGACATTATGCGACTTATCACAATTAAAAACAATTCATAAAGACAATTTCTTGTACATTTTTTTTTTTACTTGTGCGATCACGAAGACGTCAGCCCACTCCGCGTTGATGAAAACGAGTGCGTTATGTACAAAGGAAAAGCACGTGGCCGGTGTGCGCCCCAAGCTTGGACTCGACTCCCTCGCCGCAGTATACACGCAAACACGGATATAGTATAAGCACATCGCGCGCGCGCGCGCGCGCGCGTGTGTGTGTGTGTGTGTGTGTGTGTGTGTGTGTGTGTGTGTGTGTGTGTGTGTGTGTGTGTGTGTGTGTGTGTGTGTG
>JAPYZD010006047.1:0-18587 GCA_030522725.1 Ichneumoninae sp. B BG-2022a | reverse complement strand
ATATTACGTTGTCGCTCGAATGTCGTTCTCGCATGCTTCCCTGGCCATCGTTCAGTTTGATTAACGACGGTATAATTTTATCCACCCGGAGACGACGTCCGAGCGACCAAACACGCCCGCGGCAACGCCAAAGGCTCTCGAGCATTATTCCACACGATTACGTGGACTTTCCGGTTGGCTTTGCGATATTCCACGGGTTTGGTTCACCCCTTCGGTCCTACTTTCGCTTCCCCATCGACACGTTTCTCTGTATTTTTTTATTGTTTTTAATAACTATAAGCGACAAGCTTCCATTAACGAAAAGGCCATGAAGAGGGTCACACCCTTATGGTTCTTGCTCTTCGCACAAACGATTCTTTCACGGGTCGATTAATTAATACCAACAGGCTTTTTCCATGGGAACACACAACGTCCTTGATCATCAACCAATCAGCGAATAGACAGATAGATACACTGAAAAAAAAATTTGTTTGCGGGCTGCCGAAGAAAAACATGTTTTTTTATTTCTACTTTAAATTCTTACAATTCCATATGATTGAAACAACGACAGCAAGACTGTCAAGGTGACATGTTATCGTTTCAATCCGGTATGAAATTGTACGAAGTCAGAGTAGAATTGAATCAACGTTTTTACTTCATTGGCAGCCCGCGAGCAAATTTTACTTGATTCAATGATATTTTTTTTCTGTGTATATAGAATAGACAGGCAAATAGATGGATAGATGAAACTTTATTTAAATTTGGTGTAGATTTCACTTAAACCTAAAACAGGACTAGTACAGAATAAGCAGAACAAGCAATGCAGTAGGCAAAGTTTAAAATGATGGAGCAAACAAGTAAAGACCGAGGGAGTAAAAAAGAAGAAAAAAAATTATTTGAAATCTGGATACAAGCTTATACTCCATTAGCCTATTTGCATGTGCGAACACCGGTACTGCATATGAGAGCAATGGAGTGCCCGATTTAAGGTAGTCCTTGCGTCATATCTGACGCCACCTACGTTCCACCAATTTTCAAACAATACATACAATTGAGAAAAATGCATACTTATTAAAAAAAAAGTAACGAATCATTTTCAGGATAAAAAAATTAGCTTGCCGGGTAATTTGTTGCATAATTGTTTATTTCACTAATTTGCTGATAACATCTTGGAATGATTATTATGCGCAAACAATCTTTTTAGCACCTTCCATAGAATTGATTTTTTTCAGATTTTTATCCTATTATCCGATCGGGAAGTGTTTGTATTTCTCCCTCACACCCAGAAAAGAATTTATTTGATGGACACCGTTTATTAAGATTAAGTGAAATATTTATTTGATTTAAATAAATATTTATTTCATTTAAGTAACTATTTACTTAATGTAAAGAAATATTTATTTAAATCAAGTAAATATTTTACTTAATCTTAATAAACGGTGGCCGTCAAATAAATTTTTTTCTGGGTGCATTCCTCTCGCAGACTCAGGCGGCATCAGACAAGCCGCAAGGACTTCCTGAAGCCCTCGCACCACCCCGCTCACGCCAACCGGGATGCGGCAAAAGACGCGCACTAAAAGGTGACTCTGTGATTTTTGTCGGGAGCTCATTCCAAAAATACGTACTACTGACGATGAAGGATTTACAAAATTTGTATGCCCTCCTATGTGCAGCAATCAATCAATCAATCAGTCATTCATTGCATATGAAAGGGAACGGAGCCCTTGTTGCAAGGGGATGCTTCTTAGTTACTATATACAGAGTGACAAACTTATGTCCCAGAGTCTGATGAGGATAATCACATTAAATTTTAAGAGCAGAGTGCCATTACTCATTCAGGATGAAGTCACGTATCCTAAGGTGACGCGGTATAACGTCCCGCCCACGTGGGCCGTTTCCAGTTGATAACAAAAACTGTCCTGAATGCCGTTTTCAGACCGGAGACGGGTGCGGGAAGAGATAATTGTCTTTCGCTGCGTTGGCTGATTCGGCGGCGAAAGCCAATTTTCGTTTTTCTCGGCGGACCGCGGTCTAAAAACGGCGCTCAGTACAGTTTTTGTTATCGGCGTCGGTATTTCACGTCACCCTAAGGTGGAGCTAAGGATCGTCATAACTTCAGAATATTCCGAACACGTTTTTCCCCGAAACGGTTTTATCTCCCCTCTTAAAAAGAGAAATGACTCACGAACGATCGTGATACATATATCGAAATAATCGAAATCGTAAAGTCCT
The DNA here is from genome assembly GCA_030522725.1 of Ichneumoninae sp. B BG-2022a. Lineage (NCBI taxonomy): Eukaryota > Metazoa > Arthropoda > Insecta > Hymenoptera > Ichneumonidae > Ichneumoninae sp. B BG-2022a. The sequence goes on along the minus strand of JAPYZD010006047.1, from coordinate 16,376 downwards.
TTTTCGCAGCCAATCCGGATTATCCGTTCCGTTTATAAGATAGGCACACCTACCCCAAAAGCGAGTGTCGGGTCACGCCACGGGACGTGAAAAGCAATGAAAGGAGAATGGCGAAGCCACCGGGTTGTTGCTAGTTGCTAGTAAAATAAAAAAAACGAATTGTGGCGCTCACTGCGTTTGATGGCAATCGAGGAAACCCTTAAATTGAGCGGCCCAATTGTATTATCGCTTACAATGGTGGTTTTTTAAGGCTCAATGCGTACGAGTGCGAGATATACGGAGTACCATTTTTTGATCCATTTTTCTCCGAAACGATCTTATTAAATGAAAAAGCCGTTTCAGGGAGAAATAGATTCAAAATATTTTGCGGTTGTGTTGATATTTGGCCTCACCTTAAGGACATGAATTAGCCATCCCCAAACCACAGTTGATTATTACTAATAAGTGTACATTTCGTCGGTAAATTTTGCCTCGCTTCCTCGGAAAAGCTGTCGTCACATCGACGTTTAAGAATCAAAAGGTCGTAACTCCTGCTCATAAAAACCTAGTTAGACCCTTTTGATTCTCAGCCCGGGTCACCGCACACTCGTTCCTCGGCAACGAGCAGTCTTAGTCCCTTCGAATTCGGAAGGGACGTGACGTTGTACGACAACGCGATTGGTCCTACTTTCACGACCCCATCGGCACGTTTCTTCGTTTTTTTTATACTATGAGCGACATTTACAGATTACCATTAACGAAAACGCTATATGGAGGATCACGTACGAATAAGGGATGATCACCCTTATGACAACCCCGATCGTTCTTGCTCTTCGCGCACATTATGTTTTGACAGGTCGATTAATAAATACCAGCAGGTTTTTTCCGTGAAGTTTCTGTGCAGAAAAAAAATTGTACTGTTACAACAACTTATTCTCCACAAACGTCCACAATTTTTTATTTGATGTCAGTAAAATAATACGACAATGCATCTGGTCCTACTTTCGCGACCCCATCGGCACGTTTCTTCGTTTTATTTTCTACTACAAGCGACATTTACAAACTACCATTAACGGAAAGGCCATATAGACGATCACGTAAGAATAAGGGATAATCACCCTTATGACAACCCCGATCGTTCTTGCTCTTCGCACAAATTATGTTTTGACGGGTCGATTATCATAAATTATCTTGACGGGTTTTTCCGTGGGCGTCTCCGTGTGGCTCTCAGAACGACTTTCTGCACAGTAAAAAAATGGTACTTTTTACAACAACTTAAGGGAGACCGGGCCAAAATGGCGCAGCGGGGCAAAACGGAAAAGTGAGGGTAAAACTCAATTTTCCAATCAATTTTGGATGCCCAATTTTGTCCCAACGATACATCCGGATTTTTAAACCCGTCTTGTCCCACGTATCACCATCGCCATCATTCAAAAGTTATTGGAAAATTGCGTTTTGTCTCATTATCCCGTTTTGCCCCGCCCCTATTCCCCAAAAACGTCCACAATTTTTGATTTGTTAATTTTCCGATCGCAACCATCCAGTTCTAGTTTAACAAACAAAAGATACAACCAACATTGTCAATGACACGGGAAACAAAAGGCCAGGTTTGTCCATTCAATCCCGAACAAACGTTTTTCTCAATCATTCAACAAAAATCATCAACGAAACTTCGTACTCCGATTTCACGAAATTATTTTTTACCGTGTCTCCAAGTCCCAAAGGGCGACAATCAAGGGCGACACACGTCGCCCTTGATGGTCACTAACGGCCATACATTATTTGATAAATTTTGCCTCGCTTTCCCGGAAAAGCCGTCAACATTGCCGTCCGAGGATCAAAAGGTCTCAACTCGTGTGCTTGAGCACACAAGTTAGGCCTCTTCGATTCTCCGCCTCGGGTGACCGCGCGCACGTCCTTCCGCAACGAGCCGTCCCTTTGTGCTCGTTGGGCAATGTGACGTTGTGCGACAACGAGACTGTAACAGCGCGGACGGACGCAACGTTACACGAGCCCAGCGGCAACAACCTCGAGGTCCGATAGGCTGCCGCGTTGTAATCTATGTAGGCCAGGCTCGTCGTAAACACACGTATGGCACGGGCATTGATAGCTCGCGTGTGATTCTTGCCCGGCAAAACAGAAGAGTCGTCGATTCGTGTGCGTGCGACCATCGGAAGCCCGTATGACGAGTTTGGCCTACGACGACGATCGTCGCCGCCGCTGCGAGTTCCTTTTTTTTTAATATAATGTACACACGCGTTTGGCCGTATCACCTTCGTCGCCAAGGTCTAGACCCCGCACCTCGCGTCGCAGACACCGGGGACGATTTTTTCCCTCCCGCCGAGCCCGCTCATCCCGACCAAATCTACTTCGATGCTGCGAAACTATTTCTGGCCTACTCAGTCGCTTCGCGATCTTCATTAAGATCGGTTGGAATTAGTTTCTAATTTTTTTTTTTTTTTTGCTATCGTAGATCCGATCAATCGAATTCTCTTCAATTAAAAATAAGTTTTCTTCTTGCAATTAGCTGCTTGGAGGGTCTTCTCTCAGGTTGTACGTAGCAGGGTTGAAAATCCACTCGGACTTTCTCGCTTTCTTGAAAACTCGGTTATCGATCGTTATTAGCTTTTATTAGACGGAAGTGTCCGGGGCTCTGTTGCGGTGTGGCCGAGGGGCGCGCGACGCCGTAGGTCGCCGGATACTGAGAGCACGGCGAAGGGGTCCGACGATAGTTCGCGGGGGGTCGTGTTAACTTAAGTGAAAAAAGCTGCGAGAGGTCCGGCAAGGGTTTTTCCATCGGCGCTCGACCCGGCTTCTCGCTCTCCGTCTCGCTTCGTCTCCGCTTCCAACGTCGCTGTCGAGAGATTCTAATACCCGATGAATCGACCAATACCAACACGACGGACCGGTAAACTGGTCGTCGGAGCCTCAGCTGACTCACGGCATTGCCCCATCGGCCGACGGTCAAAGTGGATCACCCAGATATAGAGACTCGTTCGTCGACGCTTTGTACAATAAAAAAAAATATATCCAAATAAAAAAAAACATAAAGAAATTTAAATGAGAGAGTGAAAGCAGCGAACCAAATAACAAGTGACCCAAAAAACTGAGACTCCTTTATCGACTTGCTTTGTATATTACAAATATAGGAAGCTTTAAAAGCTTTATCAAAAATATCTTAAACGTCATAAAATAAAAATAATACCGTGAAAACAGCCATCGAATGAGCAAGTGATCGGTCAAAAATTAGTGGGCAGTGAGCCGCAATTTTAGATTGAAAATAAACAAAAAATTTAAAGCTTTGGCTCGACAATTTCTTTTTGTAAAAAAAAATATATCCAAATAAAAAAAAGAGATATAAAAATTTTAATGAGAGAGTGAAAGCAGCGAACCAAAGAACAAGTGACCCAAAAAATTGAGACTCTTCTATCGACGCTTTGTATATTAAAAATATAGGAAGCTTTAAAAGCTTTATCAAAAATATCTTAAACGCAATAAAATAAAAATAATACCGTGAATACAGGCAACGAATAAGCAAGTGATCGGTCAAAAATTAATGGACAATGAGCCGCAATTTTAGATTGAAAAAACAAACAATTGAAAGCTTTGGCTCGACAATTTTTTTTTGTAAACAAAATATATTCAAATAAAAAAAAACATTAAAAAATTTAAATAAGAGAGTGAAAGCAGCGAACCGCAGAACAAGTGACCCAAAAAATTGAGACTCCTTTATCGACGTTTTGTATATCAAAAATATAGGAAGCTTTAAAAGTTTTATCAAAAATATCTTAAACGTAACAAAATAAAAAGAATACCGTGAAAGCAGGCAACGAATCAGCGAGTGATCGGTAAAAAATTAGTGGGCAGTGAGCCGGAATTTTAGATTAAAAAAAAAAAAAAAACAAAAAATGGAAAGCATTGGCTCGACAATTTTTTTTTGTAAACAACGACTGGAAGGTATCGCGGGGAAGCTCGCGGTCGGATGGAGCGTAAGCGCGCTATCGCGGATCGTACGAACGAAAGAGCTTCGATAAGAATTGGATAGCGCGGTGGAAGTGACGAGGATACACCGACATGCATTGGTAATACACAACTGGAGCGGTAACGTGTCGTGCCGGATGTCGCCAGTCGACGTTGATAAAGCCGAGCCTGTTGAGATCCGTCACGGGGAAAAACAAGTCGGCGCTTCGCAGTAGCGTGCTGACTGCGATAGATCGGTGACAGCGAATCTTAAAAAAATACACATTTAAAAAAAGAGCGTAAATTGCTCGTTGCTTCTGATCGTCGATCTCTGCAAGATCGGATCGGGTGAGGACGAGAGCTTCGTGAGTGAAGAATTCTCCGCAACTGCGGGGAATCCCGATAGGATTTTTTTTGAACCAAGGATCAAGAGCGGATCGTCCAAACGCCAGTGGCGATAAAAATCGGCAGAAATTTGAGTTGAAAAATAGTAAAAGTCGGAAAAAAAAATCGTGTCCGAGTGGTCCGGATTAGCGATGGGGAGTCGTGAGAAATCGACCGAGTGGGCGCTGCTCTTTCCCCTGAAGGCGGGACTCGTCGCGATGAGGTCGTCGATGTCGTCGAGGAGCGTTAACAATCGGGAGAGGGAACGCGGGGCCAAGGCGAAGGTGCCGGTCCAGGCGCAGTTCAGGAACCGCATAAGACGCGGTTCCTCCCTCTCGGATCTCGACAAGCTGCACGTCAAGGTGCCGCTTCCGGATGTCGTGAGATCGACGGAGAAATGCTGTTCCGGCTCGTTGCCCCACTCGCCGGCGTTTTCCCGGACGAATCTGCAGCTGACGAGCAGTCAGGTGAGGGGCAGCATCGGCGATCTCATGAATCTCAAGAGATACGGCGGATCGACTTGGAGCGTCAGGAGCGAGACTATGATAGCAAAAGTTATGCCACTCAGCACCGTGACGCCGAAACAGAGCCCTCCGGCGGAGAAGAGTGCCGAGGAGATGAAGAAGGCACTCGAAGACGCGCCGCAGGAATTTCGCGCCCGTGGGCCACTGACCTGCGCTCAGAGAACTCAGAGACTCAGCAGGCTCATCAAGAGACAGCGACGCACCAAGATTCTCACGCATTGCGGATTGAAGAAGGACAAAGTAAGTTCGCGGCGGGTGTTTTGTTTAACGATTCTTCAAGTGACACTGGCTCGAGAAATATTAATTTGATCGTTTACTCGGAGGTCCTGCTCGGCAAGGCCTAAAAAGAGCGTTTTTTTCAGGCTTTTTTTTAGAAGGCGAAAAAAACAAGTGAGCGCAGTGAATTTTGTGGTATGTTTTCATGTATATTTGAACTGTACGAAAACATTTTTTTATCAGAAAACTAAACATTCGCGAAGCTTCTTCTATGAGAAAGCATTGTCTGTATTTTTGGCTTCCTCATAGAGGAAGCCTCGCGAATTTCAATTTTCAGCTTTTATTTTTATTTATTTATTTATTTATTTATGGAATCGAAATGAGCTTTTATGAGGAAGCGATTTGAAAATTTCAATTTTCAACTTTATGAGGAAGCGATATGAAAATTTTTATTTTCAACTTTTTTCAACGTCAACGTCTTAGACTTTTATGCAAAACGGCTGACCGATTCAGGTTCAGTGTATAACAAAATATAACATCGTCACGTTTCACTTTGTCGAGTCTGCGTTTGGCGTGAAAAAATACATGGAAATATGCGCTCCTGAATTTTTTTTTGCCCTTTCGATTTTTATTCCAGAATTCCCAGTGATACCTCGGTATCTAGCTTTTTAATCCCGTCATATCCATCGTCTTGTGTATGCCTTGCTGTAGATCACGATAGGCACCTAGGTTTTTCCGCGATGCCATCGGAAAGCAAAGAAATCGTTGTTTAAAAATACCTAAAATCAATCATTTTTGCAATTTTGGCTATGAAAACTGCAATTACTACTGCAGTTATTTCTACTGCACAGTTATTGACCGATTTACTGAACTGCAGTTTTCAATTGGCGGGAAAGATGCGGCTAGTAATTCTTGACGGAAACTTGGATTTGCGTTCATCATTGAACCTCCTTAACTGCGAAAACTCTCGCACGCACTTGATGGCTGTCCCGCACCGCCGGAAAGAAACGTTATTCTTCTTGTTCGTACTGAAATCGATAGGGCAGGATGTGTGCAATGAGTATGTCCAAGTGGCTGACCGACGTATCTCACGATGCAAAAGTTACAGGCCCCCGAAGTTAAGAGCTCCGGGATCTTCCGGATTCTCAGGGCTAGCGTCCTCGACCGTGAAACGTTGGATGCTCGTGCCAAGAAATGAAACTCTCTGGAGCTCTCGGAATTTTTTCACAGGTAGTCAAAGACCGTCTCCAGACTCGTGCCAAATTTTAAATTGATTACCCCAAAAGCGACGGAACTAAAAATTATAATGCAAAATCTCGAAATACCCCGAGTAGCAATCATACTCGAGTTCCCCCAAGTTTTAAATAAGCTCTCAAAGCTCCATCGGCTCCGTCTTAATTCGGCGGCATTGGCTAATTAAGTCATTACCGAAGATACCTCGCCGACTCCCCTCCCTTCGCCACCCTTCGACTCCGCGGGTCCGCTTACAAATTTACACCGAAGTCTCCTCTTCGCCTCTTCGCAATTATCCCGCTCGCATGGAACGCGAGTCTCCGCGGATGTCGGTATCGGTCAATTAGCGTTGCAGCAATTCCGTTTTCCCGTAGCCCGTAAACCAGCGTTTGAATCGTCGTAAATTATCCCACGTACGTACACGCCGGCTCGGCTCGTCGCTCTCTCGCAATCTCAGCTCTCCTCGCACACGGCTCGGATAACGTACGAATGGACGGTAAAATTAAAAAAAAAAAAAAAATATGGGTTCGTAAAAGAGAACCGTCGTTCGACGTTCGCTTGTCTATAAACCTTCTCGGCCGTCGTAGCTAGTGAAAAATAGGTGTTGCCTCGCTTCTCGTTTGTCGATAAACGCTGCAAAAAAAAAAAAAAAAAAAAAAAAATGAAGTAACAAAAATGTTTAAAAGATGTTTCGATTTATCGAACATGCATTAACTCATCCTTACAGGGGCGAGGTGGACGGAGAATATAGCATTATCGTGTAATCGAATCGAAGGGGATTTTTCTTGAGCACGGCGTTGATGAAGTACTCTATCTCTGATGATGCAGCTCTGTTCGAGCTAAAATCGTTATCCACCTGCGCTCCACTTGCAGCCAAGAGAGAGACGCACAGGCTCTGCAGATGCTTTCAGATAAATAGCATCAACGGTTGTGTATCGCTTCGCTCGAGACTCTCAGAACGCCCGCACGCGACCAAATTGCCAATACGGCAAATGGAAAGTTATAAGAGGACAAATTGAAAAGACGGAAGTGTCGGTAAAGCGGAGAGTAAATTAACCAACATTCGACGCCGGTCCGAAATTAATTCGGCCCTGAAATTCTATCGGAAATCATCGGAGATATCTTCGCGATATAATCCTCGGAAACTTTCCCTGTAGGATCGAATTTTTCGCTATCTCTTCGCGTCAGGCATCTCCGACTCTTCGTCCCTCGTCCCGGGCCATCGCGCCCCCTTTTTTCATCTCCTCCAAGCTGTGTCGCCCAACGATCTCACAGACGTCTATATAGTTTGCCAGTTTTTTCCCTCGTTCCTTCGGCTTCCTACCTTGGGGAAAAAAAATTGAGTGGCTCTTAACGTCGAAACTTTGCGCATCGAGGCAAGCACGTTAATCGAATTTAACCTGCCCTATGCAGCGGCGAAGATTACACCGAAGACCGTGTAAGACTCGCCGTGATCGATCTGTGGAATTTGGAAAGTTATAAAAATAGTTTTTTTTGTTTTTTTACAATTACTGTAGAGCCTTGATTATCCGAACTCATCAAGACCGGGCTTGGTTCGGATAATCAAAAGTTCGGATAATCGAAACTCTCATTTTTTTACGGTGTCACAAGACGTAGCATAAACCGGCCAATGAATGAACAGTGAAGCAAACGAAAAAGCCAATGAATAGATTTTTTTACGCACGTGCTCTTATGGAAAGTGTCCATTCATTGGCCCTGTCCGTCCATTCATTGGTTGCTTTACCCTATATAAATAATACATATATAAATCTAATGATAGTACTATATATTAATCTTCAAAACATATTTTTAACATATTTAGGTCATCGAACTCTTATCTCAAGAATTCTCTGAAATAGAGTCGGCAATTTTTTTATTGCCGACTCTACAATAATGTTTCGCACCAACGTTTGGATAAACAGAGTCATCATTCGGATAATCGAGGGTTCGGATAATCGAGGTTCTAAGTTAATCAGCCGTTTCCGCCACTGTCCCAGTTACCGCCATCGAACGCAATTTACAGTAATAATAAAGACAGGTTTCGTTTAATACGAAAGAAATTGCCGTCGCGTTAAGCGCATTTTACTCTTTATTAATGCCTTAATACGTATATTTTTAAAAAATATGTTCCATTTAACAATTGAGGATTGCGGAAACTGGGCCGCTGAACTAAAGGTGCCGGAAACTGGACCGTTTACCTTGCTGTACTAGTCAATAACAAAAAAATAGAATCCCCAAAACAGAAAAAAACTATGTTAGCCGATATCGAAACAGTAGCAGTTAAAGAGCTTTATTGCCAAAGTTAATATTTACAGTTATCTCCTTATTCAAAATGTTACACCCAATGCTACACTACACCTTGGCAAGAGGCCATCGACCTGGGTCCTTCAGCCAATCGAAATATTTGTCGGTCCGAACATTACTGTGAATATCGGTGCGAAATGCAGAGCGCATGAATTATGACAAACCGGTGACTGGCTGGACTTCGAGTTATCGATGCGACGCTGATTTCTACCGACGGTTATTATCTCGGTTCTGATGGAGTTAAATCCAGAGCGAGCATCTGCTCGGTTAATCTTGAAGCTCGCGGTAGTGCCCGGGTGAGAGAGGGGGTGGGGGGGCTGACAGAGCCGAGGACACTTACGGTGTATAAAATATTCATGGTGCGAGCTTGCGGGATCGTTACCATTGGCGGGTGCATTTGCGCTAAGCTCATGAACCCCGCGCATCCCTCTGTGCTGCTGTCTCTCGCTCCCTACTATCTCATGCATTAAATCCTCCTGTTCTTTCTACGGTTACCCTCCTCTCCGACCTCCGACAGTCTCGCTCCGCTACTTCACCGTTCTCCCATTCGTTCACGTCCAATAACACCAGACGCGAATTACCCACCGGTGGAGTCATATTGCTCTCTTGTTGGCACAACGCAGCACCGGCGCAACGCACGTCCGGATATAAATCTGTGTAATCAGTCGGCAAAACTCGACCATCTGTCGGGCTATGCACTCTTTCCGCCCCATGTTTGTATACGTCGGGGCGTGGGATTTAATAAAGTTCTCTCCGACCCAACCACCTGGGCGAACCGGGCTGGGACGGCTGTTGACTTTCCAAATCGAAAACATTCGTGATTGGAGGTCAAGGCGGGATTAAAGGGAATTTGAGAAAAGCACTCGAAGAGATCAAAGGCCAGAGGCACGCCGCTGGTGGGCTTTCAGGTCGGTTTCAATCCGCGTCGACACACAATCTTTTAACGCGCAAAGAAAATTAGGTATTCTTTTGGGCGTCGGCATGAAGGGAAAAAAGGAGAAAGCGGAACGGAAATTGGGCAAAGGAAAAATTATGATTTTGGCATCTTGACAAAATGTTTGTTTTGGCGGAAAAGTAAAATTTTTAGATTTTTATGAAAATGTGCTTTGAATTTTCCGACACTCACATTTAGAAAAGATGTTCGGATGGATTTGTTTGGGGTTGCAGTTTTTTTTTTTAGTTTTGTTTTTTTAACCCAGGTAACTATCATTTTCTACGGCTAGAAATACACAAGACGATGGATAAGACAGCGTTAAAAGTACTAGATAAAGGGAAATATTGAGGATTTCTTTATTAAAAAATTGAAAATTTAAAGCGAAATTCCGTCCGTCTGCCGTTTTGCTTAAAAGTCAAGCAAGATGTTGACGTTAAAAAAAAAAGTTGAAAATGGTAATTTTCAAACAGCTTTCTCATAACATCCCTTTATTCGCAGAGCATTCTCTTCAAGAATGCCAAGAATACAGAAAATGCTTTCTCATAGATCAAGCTTTGCAAATAAAAGCTTTGCATATTATGAGGAAGCGATATGAAAATTACAATTTTCAACTTTTTTTTTTACGAATTCACGAAGAGAATTCGATAAGAAAAAATTCAGTAAATAAATAGTAGTCTCTATACGGCCTACTCTAAGTTTTATTTTTATTTTTACTCTCAAAGGGAATAAAATTGTTGACCTTCGGGAATCGAGTCTAAAAGATGGAACAGAGAAAAAGAAACAGTGATGCAAATTGTCGAGGGCTGAGACTTATTTAGCATATCCGATATCGCGGGGAACTTAGCTTGTCTCTCGGCGAAAAATAACGGACGGCGTCCCCTCCCCCCCCCCCCCCCCCCCCTCTGACTTTACCCCTTGGTTGCAACAACTATATAGAAGTGAAGCGGCAAACCGAGGCACGGTTGGATTTATTGCTCCGCCGGCAGAGTTTACCTGCTACGAACCGATAAAGCGTCGAAATATATTGCGAAAGGGGAAAAGCGGGACGTCGCCGTGTATACTCTAGACTCGTACCCAAACACGTACAGAGCAAGAGTTTCGAGCCTCCTGTACGGACGTAGACCGCGCAAAGCAACCTACGTCCTACCCTACATTTTTCGTCCGTAAGTTTCGAGTTTTCATTCCTGTGTACCACGCACACGGTTCCGCCGGGCTCGTGCATGTGCGTGATGTAGAGTGCGGTTTACGAGCCCGAGACGCGGAGGAAGAAGTCGGATTTCGATTTCCGCCGTGAGGACCGAAAAAATAATAAATAAAACGGAGCTCGTCTCTTCGTCATATTTTCTCGGGGCTCCGATTCTCTCTTCCCCCCCCCCTCCCCCTCTCCCCCCAATAGCCTCGAATAACACGCAGGCGTAAAAAAAAATTGCCTTATCGATTTCCGGTACAATATCGACGGTTGAGAAACAGAAGGTAGTAACTCGTGTATTTTAAGAGGGGACTTACGCCCTTTTGTCTCGTTGCGGGCGATATACCTCTGAGGCCTCAATTTCTGCGGGGAAATTTGATTTTGGTTCTTCCATCTATATGATGGTTAGGAAAAAAATCCAATTTTTGTCCGGTACCAAAAATAGTGTAAAGGGTCGGTAAACGCAATTTTTGTTTATTGCTGCTGTTATCCTCTATAGGAGCTTGGTAGGTTAATACGTGAATTTAGGATTATTGAGATCGGTTTCGGAATTTAGAAATTGATGCGATTTTGGCGACAATTTTTTTACTGTTGATATGACTAAAAAAATCCGATTTTTGTTTAGTACAGAAAACGGTCTGAAGCGCCTGTAAAGGCAATTTTTTTTTTACAGCCGCTCTTATCCTCTATACGAGCTTTGCAGGATAACACGTGGGTTCAGGATTAGTGAGATTGGTTTCGGAATTCGAAAATTGATGATATTTCAACTACAATATCGACTGTTGACCCTTAGTAATCGACATATCTCTGAGGCTTCAATGTCTTCGTCGAAATTTAATTTTGATTTTACTGCAGATATGACAAAAAAAATCCGATTTTTGTTTAGTACAGAAAAAGGTCTGCAGCGCCTGTAAACGCAATGTTTTTTTACAGCTGCTCTTATCCTCTATACGAGCTTTGCAGGATAACACGTGGGTTCAGGATTAGTGAAATTGGCCGTGTAGCGGAGACCTCAGGGATTCGATGCTGCTGCAACTACAGCTAGTGCAGCGTCGGCTTACCGGTCAGCTTCCTTAAAGTTGCAGTTGCCCGGCGTGTCCGGGTGGATGGCCGTATCGTGCTCGGTCCGCCTCTCAGCTCTCCGAAGCTCTGAATTAAATAGGATTTATTATTTGACGATGTAGGGCGAAGGGCGGTGTGCACGGAGCGCGGCGATCGTGTCTTTCGCAGCCGGACGGGCAGCCCCGAGGATTGGCTATGTTCCGTGGAACCGCAGCAAATTCTCTCGCCCAAGTGTACTTTTATATCCTCTCGCCTCGTCGTTTCTCTCATACCTCTCGTATTTTTCTTCCCTTCTACCCTCTTTTTTCGTTTTCTCGCCCACCAACCCTAGCCAGACCGAGCGCCCGGCAAACGAGCTCCTTCCAGATCTTTTTTTTTTTTTTCCTGGTAGCCACTTCGGTATCTCCTTCGTGTCTCTTTTTCGACCAGCCGAAGACTCCCTCGCTGCAGCACTTTGCCGCGAAGATACCAAACACTCCCCTGCTCGGTACGAGGTTCGATCTAAGGATATCGCCCGAAAGATATCCCCGGAGAGAGCAAGGAGACCCTTTTTTTGGAGTCGGTCCGATTTAAAAAAATTTTTTTATTTTTTCTCACCTTAACCGGAGAACAGCGACTCGAGGGTAGCGTGGACGATTGATATCTCATTTTCAATGTTTCTTTTATTATTGCTTCCATTTTAAAACTCGTACGGAATTTTAAGAATTATGAGGATTATTATTCATCTTTTTCGTCTCGCAAAAAATGCGAGGAGACTCCTTTTTTGGAGTCGGTTCGATTTTTTAAAATTTTCGTATTTTAAATGATTCGATTTCTTTATGGCGAATAAACATTTCTTTTATCTTAATAAACGTCATTTGAAGATCGAAATTTATTTGATTTGAATATATCTTTTTTCTGGGAATGTTTCTGTTATTATTGCTTCCAAATTTCAAACTCATACGGAATTTTACACCCAGAAAAAAAATTATTTGACGGCCACCGTTTATTAAGATTGAGTAACATATTTATTTGATTTAAATATATATTTATTTCATTTAAGTAGCTATTTACTTAATTCAAATAAATATTTATTTAAATCAAGTAAATGTTTTACTTAATCTTAATAAACGGTGGCCGTCAAATAATTTTTTTTCTGGGTGTAAGGATTATGAGGAATATTATAATTTTTTTCCATCTCGCAAAAGAAATGTGAATGGTGATAGTTAAAAGGGCATCGACCGCAAAGTCCCGCGGCTCGCCTGCTCGGGCAAGCAATTTCTTATTCGGTCTCCGCGGCTCATGATTAAATAACAGAAACTCCCGAGCAAAGTATCATTCCCCGCCGCGGGAGCGACGTTCACGCGGTGGTGCATGATTTTTTAATCGGCTCGCAGATTTTCGGCGTTCCGGAGGTGCGGGTGCAAATATTTGGCGATGCGCAGTTGGCAAAGAAGAATGAGAGGAAATAAAAAAAGGTATACGCGAAATCGTTTGAAAGAGTCGCCGCTGGTTTGCGAGCAAATATTCGCTCCGTTGGTTTGCTCTGAATGCGGGGAAACAGCCCTGGTCTTATCCAGATTCTCTGACGCTATATAGAGCTGCAACACCGGGCGCCGCGAGCTTCGCGGAATTCTTGCCGGGAATCTCCGGTATTTCTTTAATAACATACGCGCTCACTCGCAAGCTCGCTTCTGCGGCTACGCGAATTCTCCGTGCGTTTACGAGTCGGCTGTCCGGAGGCTCCGGTCCGACGATCTCACCGACCCGTGAAATGCAAATTTGTATCTCGGGTAAGTTGCCTTCCACGCGACGCCACCGGCGAACTGCGCCTGACGCGTTAAAGTCCCAGCAGAAAATATTGCAATCTCGGATTATTAACCGTACACGCAGAAAAAAAAATTATTTGACCGCCACCGTTTATTTAGTTTCAGTAAAATATTTATTTGATTTAAATAAATATTTATTTAAATTAAGTCAATAGTTACTTAAATGAAATAATAAGTTATCGACTTTTCCCTATTTTCAGATATTCAAATAAACAGACTTTTTTAATGGAATAGAATGGCACTATTTTTTTCCTAATAGTCTGATGTGTCCCCTGTAAAATGACGTTTGAATTTTTTTAATCGGACCATTTTTAAAAAAACGACCATTTTTTTCACCACAAGTACGATTTTTTCCAATTTTGCTTCCTCATAGAGGAAGCTTTGTTTTGGTAAAAAAAAAATCATGATTTTAATGAAAACATGTTTAGAATGTTCCAAAACGTCGAAAAACCACATTTAAAAAAAATGTCCGGATGTATGTGTGTGTGTGTGTATGTGTATGAAATGGACGTGCAAAATTCAAACCGCTATAACTCGAGAACGCCTTGACCGATCACAATCAATAGTCAACACTTAGTCGAAATTTCGTCAACAAATGTTCAGTTGTTTTTTTTGTGCGCCATTTTTAATTTCTTCAAAAATGTCTGTTCGCGCTCTAGCGCTCGCAATTTTTTAGCTATCGGGCTAACAACGCGTACACAGATGGAATATGATCACCTGACGATCCCATTAAAATTTCAAGAGAATCGGTCGAACCGTTTAAATTTTATGTCATTTTGAATTTTTCGAATTTCATGCATTTTTTTTTCTTACGTTTTCGGCTTTAAGTGATTTTCACCCCCTAAACTTTAATAAGATTAAATTTGCCGCATACTATTCTCTTCCTTATGAAAAACGACGAGATTCATGTGCGACAAACCCCATTTTACTGCTCCCATTTTACTGCCCTTGTACGTAGAAGAAACGCGTAGGGTACATAAGTCCCCCAGTTATGAGGTAGAAGGTACAAAAAAATGTGAGCTCTAGGGTTAAAGCTCGTATTAATATCGTTCTAATATACTGGCGAATTCCCCTGTGAATTCTTCGAAACAAACCGGAGAGACAAACGAACGGAAGTCCCGAAAAAATGTATGTCTGGAAAACACCGATCAGTTTTTGTCCCCCGCTGCAAGCGTTTCGTGTTAATGGAGCAAAGTCGTATTTCACTGGCCGTTTTACCGTTAAAAGAAAAATAATTACCCGAAACTTCGGCGCGGAAGAGAAACGGCCTGAGGTCACGAAGCATCGGTGTCCTGACAAAATATCAGAACTAACGCGATAAATAATTTTTATTGCTCCGCCACTTAATCACCAAAACGAGCAACATCTTGCGCCCTCTTCGAGTCTCATTCTCGAAACACGTTGGAGTATTTTGCACGTACGTGTGAGAGATACTCGCCGGTTACATCGACTTAGTTTCCGGGACTTTGGCTCTTCTCGGCGAGAGGCATCTCCATGCTTTTTCGAGCTCGTCGCAGATAGCGAGAAAAGTCGAGCCCCGAGGCGCTCAATGTACCAGACGTTATGCGACGTTTGATACCCTGCCAAGGCACTGAGCTCGCCTTGAATTTCCACCAGCTCTATGTGACTTTTCTCATTCACTTTCCGTTCGTATAAAAAAAAAAAAGAAAAAACAATGAAGGAATAAAAACGCCAAGGAAACCCAAGAAAGGGCAATAATGATAGTAACCATAATAATTTTTGTCGAGTTTATTAAGCGTCGTCAAAGCGGTATTTCAATTTCTTTTGACAATAGCGGTTGAAAATGAATTTTCGATGTTTTTTTATTTTCATTTTTCCGGCAAGTTTGGATGCTGAGCGGCGAAAAGAGAAAGGGGAGAATGGGACAGGGCGTGAGCGCTCTCGTAATGCGACGACCCAGTTTCCTCTTCTTGTACCGTGAGAACGTGAAAGACTTCGAAATCGAACAATTTTCTTCTCTTTCCACAATTTCTCTCTGCCTCGCCGTACCCGCCCGATCGTCGACGAGGGATCGTCTCCCTTACAAAGCGGACGCTGTCGGTGCTGTCTTCTTCAAATTAAAAAATGCCTCCGGTCACGTGTCAGGTGGCAAGCCGATATCGTCCCAGACTCGACAATAGATCGAATCCCAAGAGCTGATGTACGAGGGAGATTACCGTTCGCGATGCCGATAAAACCCTTGACATTTCAAAGATTAAAAGACGGAAAGCGCGCCGGGAAAGTCACTTCTGAAAAGGAGCAACAGGAAAGCAAATGAGCGTTCGATCGGTCAAGCGATAATCGTCGGGAAATCATTTTTCAAAAATTTCCGACCTAAAATCGCTGCCATAACCGAATCGCAAGGCAAATTTTGAGGCAAAAATAGGCGCTATATTTTTTAGGTATTTTTATAATCCCCGGGGAATCTTTTTTTATCTCAAATCTTAAGGAATCTCGCTGCGCGCTGACTTCGCATAAGTTCGACAACAATAAGAGAAAATTGCAAGTACTTCTTGATGGTGTAAAAATCTAAAAATAATCATGTATACTAGAGGTACTGAGAAGATTAATTTTGCATAATAATAATTGCAAAATGTTATTAACAAATTCAAAGGGTGAGCGTGGCCGAGTGGATCCGAGCGCGACTCACACGCAGTAGGCCCGGGTTCGATTCTCGGCAAGCGCCAAGAATTTTCTGTGGTGTTTTTTCTGCGAAACAGTGGTTCGGATCCCACTTAAATCAGTAGGTCTACGGAAGGGGACAGCGCCCTGGTCTGGCAAAA
>JAPYZD010006045.1:0-11632 GCA_030522725.1 Ichneumoninae sp. B BG-2022a | reverse complement strand
ACGAATCATTTTCATAAAAAAAAAAGTTTTGTTGCCGGGTGATTTGTTAACCAATTAATTTTTTGATGAATTTGTTAATAACATTTTGCAATTATTATTGTGCAAAATTAATCTTCTCAGAACCTTTAGTATACATGATTTTTTTCAGATTTTTACTCCATCAAGAAGTACTTGCAATTTTCTCTTATTGTTGTCGAGGACTTATGCGAAATCAGCGCGCAGCGAGACTCCCTCTTTAACCGTGTGAAATCGTAGAGATAAACAAGGAGGACCAAGAGTCGCAGTTTCTGACCCCCCGAACGCGCGCCACCAATTGGCTGCATATCGAATGGTGGGGGAAACCGACTATGCTAGAGGTGCCCCTGTCACGAACCGGGTCAATGTCAGGAGCGGGTCCTTTACCTTATTTGATCAATTGACGGTTCCAAAAAATGACCGTCACGGCGCGTCTCTATGCGAGACTGATATGGGCCGCACAATACGCATGCGCAGTCATTGTAACTGAAGCGCTGTTTGTATTGAGCTTCGTTATTATAACGCCACCACAATTATAACGACAAATCGAAAGCGCTGTGGTCGCGTGAGAACTAGATAATTAGATGAACGAGATTAATAGATCGTTGTTTCGTTATCTCATGAACTTGCGCGCTTACTGCGCCCCCTGGCGAATAGTTTCGGTACTGCCAAACACCGACGACAGCTGATCTCTGTTTATAAGAGAAGGGCGAATCACAAACAATTAAATGTTACTCCAAAGAAAAATCTACTCTTTTGGGTGAGCGAAATTTGGGAATTCTCTGCAAAGATGATGAAGGAAATGGGCGAAGAGGCGGTGACGGAAGTCCAGCCGAACATTGAATCTTCCGAAAGGTATAACCTCCAAAACAGCTTAGCGTAACTTAATTTCTTACCCCTCGCAAATTGGCTCATTGTCGTGTTGTATAGTCGCCTTATTTTATTTTATTCTGTTTTATTTCATTTTGCTTTGTTTTTCTGCGTGTGCTTTTCTTATTATTTGCCTTTCTTTATATTCTCTTCATGCTATATATCATTGTTGTGCTTTATATATTCTTTTGTATTATTTACCTTTTGTTATATTCTGTTCGTACTATCACCTTGGTGTATATTATTTTGATATGGAATGATGTATATTTTTGTGGCACAGTGCTCTTAGGGGCCTTAGGCCTCAGAGCATGAAATGAACAAATCTATCTATCTATCTATCTATACTCAGATTCAGATTGATTGAAAAAAATAATCGCTCTTTTCGCAGAGAAAACACGATCGTCGATTTTTCGAATTCGACGGCTAAACTGGCGGACGGTCTTCTCGCAATATATCAGCCACCTTTGGAGCAAATGAAAAAGGAACTCGATGAACTGACGTGAGAAACTGAAAAAAAAATCCACAAAATATATATCTTTCTTTTTATCCACGAAGTACAATTTTTTTTTGTTAAACAAAAAAACATATATGTATACATTTATAATTTCTCAGACGAAAGCAAGGAAGTCTGATCGATCGGATGCGCGTGGAGAATTTAAAGCTCGACGATACCTCGGGCGATTGGGCGCTCAACGAGATGGTAAGAAGAAAAATACGATAAAAATCTTGATAACAGCTGACTGTAAAAAATCCGATAATTCTTCAAGTTTTCAACTATAAAAGCCTACCAGGGAAGACTGAGCTCGATAAAGAAAGAAATGACGAATATTCACGAGCGAACTTTCAAGCTGAAGGCAAGACGATTATTATTTCTTATTGGTATTTCATAGTTGAGATGTAATATTGATTTAATATCGCGATGAATTTTTTTTTCAGAAACGAGCGTTGAGGTTGCAACAGATAAAACAGAAGGAAGCTCTAAGCCGCGAGCATCAGAGGGAACAGGAAAGTCGTCGGGAACAGGAGTTGATCGGTAAACCATCGATCGCCTGATTATTCCTCTGAACGCACTTTATTTATTGTATAAACTATATAATATATTATATCGTGCTGTTATCTTGCCTAAAAATTTGAAAAAAAAACGAAGAAACGTAAATTTACTCGAGTACCCATCTTTGGTTTTCTCTGCTGCTCCGATTTGGTCGCCAGACGATTTCCCATTGGGCAACCGGCGAGTATTCATAATCTCTTCCGCAGCGACGATTGCACGTTGTTTCAGGAAACCCCATTGCAATCTTTCACATTTCTGAAACATTTCAATGTAAGATTTATCAGCACATAAAAAAAATATTTTCAAAATGTTTTGAAAACATTTCACACATTTTTAATAAATATAGAAACGTTTCAAAAATATTTCCGTGCTATGTGGGATCAAAGGGAACGGGAAAGTCAATGGGAAGAGATGTTGCTCGGTAAGCCATCGATCACCTGATTCTTCTTCAAAACGGGCTTTATTTATGGTATAAAACGTATAA
This sequence comes from Ichneumoninae sp. B BG-2022a, assembly GCA_030522725.1. Classification (NCBI taxonomy): domain Eukaryota; kingdom Metazoa; phylum Arthropoda; class Insecta; order Hymenoptera; family Ichneumonidae; species Ichneumoninae sp. B BG-2022a. Next base: position 9,212 of record JAPYZD010006045.1, on the reverse strand, counting down.
AAATTATATCGTAATTTTGCCGAAAATTTTGAAAAAAAATGAAGAAACGTAAATTTACTCGTTTACTGATCTTTGGTCTTTTCTGCTGCTGCGATTTCGTTACCAGACGATTTTCCACTGCCCACCCGGCGAGCATTCCTTATCTCTTCCACAGAGACGATTGAACGTTGTTTCGGCCGGAAACCCCATTATCTCGCGATCTTCTTGGATACGAAAGGTAAAAGTTGATTCGTGAGTTCCCAAGAAGTATCTTGAAAAAAAAAAAAATTAAATATTAAACCTGTTCAACATTAAAAAAATTTAATATCGACTCTACGTTACCGTGCGTGGGAACATATTATTTGATCTATTATCGCTACTCCGCCGTCTTTGAATGTCTCTTTTACTCGCCGCGGAGGAACGTAACGGTGCATTAGATACTTTGACGTCAGATTCTTCAGTTGCTCGTATTCTGGAATAGAATTCCCATTGTATAACATTTTTTTGGATGTCGCTAGGAAATATAGAAATCATTTTTTATATGTCTATATCTCGATTGCATCGAACACTGGACAATTTATGTTCGAATTACCAAAATTTACTTTCCGTCAATTGTAAAATCGAGGTCTATTTCAGTCGTTTCTGTATATCGTAATTTTATGACCCTGAAGATATCTGCACGAGACTAAATTTCATGAAGCTATAACGGCTGCGTTTTGCATCGCACAAACTTCGCTCGAGGAAGTTCACTTGGAGAATAAAATTCTGCAAGTGGACAATTTTTTTTTCTTCCTAAAGCAGCGCATTGATTTGCGAAAGATGAAATATGACGTCATGCAGATATCTTCAGGGTCATGTAATTTTCATATTCGTTTTAACACACTAAAATACACGACATTATTGATATACATGGGGCATTCCCAGTCATTTCGACCTAGGTCTCTCCATATCTGAAATTGGACCCGCGTTTTTTTATATGGCTGATCTTTTATATGATTTAAAAAAACTGTTTATAATTATTCATGATTAAAAATATGAACTTATTGATCGCCACAATTTAATAATATGAAAAAATTCCGAAAAATCTTGTGTCACATATAAAAATTTAAATATTTGAGCCGGAGTGGGCCAACGTCACCTTCTATCTTTTTCACTGTTTTTTTTTTTAGAAAAAATTAGAAAAAAAATAGCAGGAGTTATATTGTTACCGTCGTTTGTCGCGTCGGTCGCAACGAAAAGAACCCCAAGTTCGCGATCTTTCATTATTCGGCGCAATTGTTCCGCAGCACTTTTGATAGTCGGCACCGCGTTTGCCCGACTGTTCAGAAAATCTCGTCTTCTGAGATGAACCGCAAGATAAGGTCCTCCGATCGCATTTCTTCGTCCCTACAAAAAAATCGTCGATTAAAGTTTCTTTTCTACAATAATAATTATCAGCGAGTGAATTCCATACTTTCTCTTCCGTCCAGTCCAAGGTTCGCGGAGTATTGTCCCGGGAGTTCGTGGATTCGAGGTACTCGAGACGAAATTCGTCGGCGAGTTCGTACAGTTGGCTGTTGTAACGCATACTCCGTCTAGCTCTCCAATACTCTCGCGATCCGTACTCGTCGTGCAGAGGCACCTCCATGTGGTCAAACATGAACGACCTGCACAAAAATTGTTCAATTTTTTAAATTAAAAATCAGAAGGGCGTATCTCAAATGCTTAAACACATGAATACGCCCTTATGATTAAATGTTTAGTTTTCTGTTGCATTGGAGAAACTAAACATTGAGGCACCTTTTTCATAATGTTTTGCCACATTTTCTCGGCACGCTGTACAAACTATTAAAAGATCGAATGTATCTGTAATTCGGAGATTCGAAAAGCTTCGCTATACCGCACGCACGTGAAAAACAATGCGGCCAACGTTTTTTTGCAGTTACATTTGGATATTACCAAAAATATTCAGAAAACTCATTTTCTTCAGTTTTACGATAATCCGCGGGTTATAGTACGTCAAAATCGTCGATGATTGACCAACAGTTCCTTCGAGCATTTTAGTCACGTGAGATCACTTTTGATAATTACTGTTAACTTTTTTTCCATTGAGCGAAATTAAATTTTCAGGCACCTTTTTTGTAATTGTAGTCAATTCTTTTTTCTGTTCCATTGAGGAAAATTAAAGATAGAGGCACCTTTCTCATAACTATAATAAATTTTTGTTCTGTTCTATTGAGAAAAAGGCACCTTTTTCATAATTATAGTCAATTATGCTAACTCATAGAAGAAGCTTGATTTTTTTTCTGTTCCATTGAGGAAGATTAAAATTTTACTATTAAATACAATTTTACTAGGTGTATTAAATTTTGGTATAGTCCATTTTTTTTCTATTAGATGGAGGAAAACTAAACTTTGAGGGGGCTTTTTGATAATGTGTTTGCCACATCTTCTCGCCACGCCATACAAACTGTTCAAAGATCGAGTGTACCTGTAATTCGGAGGTTCGAGAAGCTTCGCCAAGCCTGACACACTCCCATGAAATACAATGCATCCAACGTTTTTTGCAGTTAAATTTGAGTATCCCCAAAAACGTCCCGTGAACTCATCATCCTCAGTCTTCCGATAACCCAGTTGTTCCCTCGAGCATTCCATCCGTTCGACTTTATCTACAAATTTGCCTGTTTCGAACATCTTTGGATCGTTCCGAAGTATGTAAACAACGTCGATCAACGAACGCTCCCCAATCTTTCCAGCATTATAATATTCTGCAATAAGAAAATCCTATTTTATAATTTTTTTTTTTTTTTAATTTGTCCCCTATAAACGTAGAGTCCGGAAAATTTTATATCCCGAAAATCCTATTTTATAATTTTTTTTTTTTATTTGTCGCCTATATAATAGTCTGGAAAAAAAAAATTACCTCGGAAAAAAGTGTGCATCTCGATAACAGGAGCGTATTTTCGAAGACTGGATACGTCAAAAAATGTGCTCCAAGGCAATTGACTCTGAGGTCCCAAGTTTCCGCTTCTCCAGTGATACATTCTTTCTGCGAGAAAAAAATGTTTTTTCTATCCGAGCGACTTTTTTCTTTCTCCGTCCTATTTTCCCAAAGCGAAGAATATAATTTTTCCATGCATCTTTCGAGGTCCGCTTACGAACGTCCCCGAACTTGGGGATAATTTAAAGACGTTCTGCAACGTTTTATGCGACATTATTTCGGTGTGTCCCGAGCCAATTACCCCAAGGCGGAAGCACCAAGTTCCATTCGTGATCGTCGTCCATCGCGTTCAGAGCTCTGACGAACGGGGCGATTCGGACATAAACGTCGCGTCGAAGGTTGAAGCCCTCGGCCTGGTTAACATCGTACAGAATGTACCTAAAAATCGCACACAGTACAAAACAAAATACATAAATAACGTGTCCCTACTATCGAAGATTCGTGTTGTCGAGAGACAAACAAAATATTGCGAACTTTTTTTCTTTCGAATATCGATCGACCGGCGAGCAGTCGCTCGGCCCGGAATCGGAGGGTTTTTCACAGTGGCCTTCGGCATCGTCGAGCGAACCTTCGGTAAAAGTGAATACCGTAACAACTATAAGAAATAGCTCGACTTTCGAGCAAAGCATCCTTCGTAGGTTACGCAGGTTAAGGAGGTTGTTTCACCGACAACGACACCCGGCGTGTGTTCGGTAAGTCATTATTTACGCGCAAATTCCTTCCAGCCGAAACTCACTTCCGGCAAAATATCACCAGGTTGGAGAAAGCCCGAGTAAAGGAATCTTAAGTTTGCCTTGGACCGCACTTACCTTTTATTATATCGTATAGTTTAAGGAAAATGTGTAAATTAAGATAAATCGCAAACACTTTTTTTGAGATAATTCATTTCCGGTTTTCAAATAAAATTTTTCGACCGGATCGACGTTTATGCAGGTCGAGGAGGTTTAATCACCGACAACGACACGCGTAAGTCATCAAGTTATTCGGTAAGTCATCAAGTCATAATTTATGTGCAAGTTATTTTCAGCCCAAACTCACTGCCGGCCAAATATAACTAGTTTGGAGAAAGACCAAGTAAGAGAATCGTAAGGTCAGTTTGGAACGAATTTATCTTTTATATCGAATAGTTTAAGGCAAATGTGCAAATTAACACAAACCGCAAACACTTTTTAAAAATAATTCACGTCTGGTTTGATAATCGCTTTTTTCGACCAGAAGTGACGTAATCTGGGGGGAACGTCACATCCGGTTTGGAAACCTAATTTTTTGACCGGAATTGCTGTCATCGAGGGGAAACGGCATTTCCGGTTGAAAAATCAAGTCTTTGAACCGGAAGTGACGTATTTCCGGTACGAGGTCACTTCCGGTCGTTAAATGCGATTTTCGCACCGGTCATGCCGTTTCCCCTAGATGACCTTACTCCCTAGCAAGTTGATGGACTGCAAACGAACCGGAAAACGGACACATCCGTTGGGGAACAAAACGAACCGTAAAAAACGACAAAACGGACTGTACTTTTTTTGTTGGCATTTGATCTTTTTTCTGTTGCGGAAACCAAAAATGGACCAAACGGTTTTTTTCGAAAAATTTGCTTTGGTCCGTTTTCAGTTTCGAAAAGGTCCAATCTTCTTCCAAATTCTGTCCTTTCATTAGAAACAGAATTAAAAGCAAAACAACAAAAAAATAAAAAAGACTTAGCCAAAAATTTTTATAAAAAATGTTCGGTCCTTCCCCGGTTTCCGCAACCGAAAAAGGACCAATCCAAACGTAAGGTCCGTTTTACCGTTTTTGGGGTCCGTTTCGTTCCCCAACGGACGTGTCCGTTTTTCGGTCCGTTTTTTAGTTTTGTTCCCCTAAAAGCAGCCGTCCGTCAACTTGCTAGGGCTTCCAGTTGAAAAATGACTTTTCCAGACCGGAAGTGTCGTACTTGCGTAAAAAAGAATCTGGGATTATCCCGAATGCAGTCAATAACGGAAGCGAGTTAATTGTGGAATTCAGTGGATAAAAGAACTTGTGCGATCCGTGTCAAACGTCTTTGTAATTTATAAAACAATTGTAACACATTGTGCGAATTCATTTACAGCCTTCTTGTCGCATATTTAACATAATTAACAAACAAAAAAATATACAATTTCTTACATCAATAAATTACATAAATTAAATAACATCTAAGTTGCGCGCGGTTCAAGCCTCGACGGCAGCCGCAGAGACATCTTTGAGCGGAAACATGTCGACCTTCGTCTCTTGGGCGCCATTTTTATCGGCCTTCTTCTTACCGGCGAACAATTCGTCTATTTCGAGCAAGGTCTTTCCCTTAGTTTCCGGCAGACACAGAGTAACAAATATCGTGCCCAACAGCGACATAAATGCGTAAAAACAGAACACACCGTGCTTTCCCATGCAATCGAGCATATCCGGGTATGTCTTGACGGTCACAAAGCTGAAGACGTAAGCGATGCAGGTCGTCAAGCCCGAAAGTATGTCCTTGACCTTGGCGGGAAATATTTCGCCTATCATGGCGAACGGCAGCACGAGGAATCCGACGGTGCTCATGAAAATGTACATCAGTATGCACACGACGGGAATGACGCCACGATCGCCGATTTCGTAACCCCGATCGATGAGAAGAAGATAAATGGCCAATGTGCCCATAAACAGGGTCATACCGGAACCGGAAATTATCGACGGCCATCGTCGTCCGAATTTCCTCGACACCGAGGCTACCACGAACGATCCTAACAGTCTAGTCAGACCTATCAACATCGCCCCCAAATAAGCGTCCATTCTGACGCCGGCCTCTTCGCTTATCGCTACGGCGTAATAAACTATAACGAAGATACCGGAGAATTGTTGAAAGAAGAAGTACGATAGTATTATGGCGAAGGGCTTGAGGGACGAGCGTCGCAAGAGATGCTTCATCATCGATTTGGCTTTGGGATGTTGTCTGATCTGAAGCTCAGCCTCGACCTCCGCTGGCGCCGGACTGTCTGCCGAAATTCCGCGAAATTTTTTCATTATCACGCGAGCCTCGTCGACCCTTCCGGTTTCCTTCAGCCATATAGGAGACTCGGGGAGGACGAAGAGCGTCAGGCCTATCGCTGCTGTTGGAAACATCGAGCAGAGCAAAGCTATGAGCCTCCAGTTATCCTGAAAAGATAAACATTATCTTGGTACAGTTTTTTTTAAACATTTTTTTGAAAAATTCTCTTCGCTTTGTTTCGGCTTCGGAACGGTTTATTGTCATTCCTCTCCCTCAGGGTGTTGCCCTGATAGACAACCGCCATGAAAAGTGGCAATATTGGCGCGATATTTGCGACATGTGCGGCACATGTCGCAATTATTGCGCCAACTGCTACTTTTCGTGCCGCTTGTCTATCAGGGTAATGAAGAGGCTTTTCGTTAAGTTTCAACCCTGGTCGGGGTCCTCTTCAGAAATTATTTATTTTTGCCGTTATAATTTTTATGTTGAGAGTTTGTATATTTTTCTGGTGTTATTTTGTTGCTCTACGTTGTTGAGGATTAAATAACATTAAAATTATAACGGAAAAAATAAATAATTTCTGAAGAGGACCCCGACCAGGGTCAAAACGTAACAAAAAGCCTCTTCATTAAGGGATCATCTCAGTGTGACCGCCCGAAAAATCACTGATTTTCGCGTTTTTTTTTCGTGGTTAGGATATTCTACGGTGATTTTTTAGTTTTTTATTATTGTTATTAATTATCAAAAATGTTGTAAAAAAAAGAGGCCTAATCGGTGTCCACTTTTCCGGGCTCAATTTTGATATTAAACAAAAATTTCAAAAAGATTATTAATCTGTAGGAAATCCGCTATCGTCCTATGGAGGCTTTTTTAACATTTTTTTTTACAAAATGGCGGCGATTTGAACAAAAAGTAGTGAATTTGGCCTTTTTTTCGAGTTTTTCGAGAAAAAATAGGAACTTAAAAAAAAAGCTTCCATAGGACGATAGGAATGACAAGAAGAATGTTCTGTAAACATTTTAAATCCATAGCTTGAAAACTCTTCTCTCGGCAGCAGACACCGTTTTGAAAAACACCACTCCGAGAAAAACGCGCTTAAACTTTGAGATCAGGATGTGACGCTCCGTTCCCTTTCTCTAAGAAATGCTGTAGTGAAGAAAATAATTCGAATTTCGATTTAAAAATTTAACAGCATGTTTGTAACCAGATATACTAAAAAAAAAAAAAAAAAAAAAAAAAAACGATTTTTTGAAATTTTCACACTGACATGATCCCTTAACACCCTGAAGGAGAGGCATGACAATACACCGTTCCGAAGCCGAAACAAAGCGAAGAGAATTGTTTAATATCGATCACAGCCCTCAACGAAGATTTTTTTGAAAAATTTTCTGAAAATTGGGACAAGCATCGAATCTTATTCGTCGTTCATTCGTGAACAAATGTTGCCTTTGAAAAATGTTTCTAAGGTTCGTCGTTCTCGAGTTACGAGCGTTTGAAGTTTTAAGCCAATGAGCGCGCGCCGCCAGGTGGCGCTGCGGTCGCCGCGCGTCCTCATTGGCTCGCAGCTTCAGCGGCGGATATCTCGAGAACTACAGACTTTAGAAAAATTCTTCAAAGGAAAAGTTTGTTGGGTATTGAATACTGAACATGACTAGGACATTTGTTGGCCCGATTAATAGGGCACCTTGCGCGAACGCTTAATGAAAGTGTGACATTAACGCACTTGAAGCATGTAACCGAACACGTAGACGATGAGAATTCCCATAGCTATTGCGATGCTGCTCCCGGTGACCAAAACTCCTCTCCATTTGGGAGCCGCGATTTCGGCGGAGTAAACTGTCGCCGGGACGGCCGCGAGACCCGTGGCTATTCCCCCTATCACACGTCCCACCACGATCTGCGTGTAGCCCGAAGACATGTAGATGACCAGCCAGCCGCACAGCGAGAAGCCCGAAGTGATAAGTAAACTTATCTTTCTTCCGCGCCTCAGTATGAAGCTGCACAGGATGCAACCGAGCGGTGTACCGATAGCTGCCGCACTGGCTAGATTTTTAAAAGAATTTTATGATCTCTCAATTTTCGTTGTGCCTTTCGGTAACCCTTCATGTACGGGATCCTCGTTCAACGAGCTCCGAGAATTTGCCAAGAAGCAAGCTTCGAACCATCCGAATAACAAGTTGATGTGCTAAAAAAAATCTGGAAAAATTTACCGACGGACCTTGAAGTGTCGGTTTTTTGACAAAGCAGAAGAAAATTCATTACACTGAAAAAAAAAAAAAATTGTTTCAATTCTTCTTTCAATTCTTACAATTCCATACGATATTGTAAGTACGACGGCAAGACGGTCAAGTTCATTTGCTATCGTTTCAATCCGGTATGAAAGTGTACGAATTGAAAGTAAGATCAAAAACAAAATTTCTTTTTCTTTGGCAGCCCGCAAGTAAATTTTACTTGCACCATTGATTTTTTTTTTCAGTGTACGAACATCCGTATAGTTTTTGTGCTTAAAAGATGGCATGGTCGTGCGCTGTCGGCAAAAAAGCGTCCCGTACTTGAAGGGTTAATGTTTTGATATTTTTACTAAGGCTCGAAGATTTCCACCTATGTCTTCAAGGTGGAATACATTGTTTAGAAACAGTAATTTATGTGACTGTTTTATGTGACTGATTTATGTGGGAAAATTCACCTATCCAGGACGCCTGACTGCGACTGATCTTGAACTCGCTGTCGGGCGATTGTAGAGTCGGTAGAACAACCGCGCTGTAACCGAAACCCATTGCTGGTCCGAGAACGGAGACATTGGCGAAGAGGCTCATCAGCATCTGCAATTCAATTAAGTTGCTATCTGTAAGTTAATTAAGTACCACCTTTTTTGCTGCGCGTGGACCGATCAGTCCATCTTATCGGCTATTTATTGTAAGGTAACCCAGTTACCTTACGGTAGGCCCAGTTTATAACACTTCTACGCAGCTCTCTCACTTTGAGCGTGTACAATCATAAGGATAAACAAAGAGGACCAAGAGTAGCAGTTTGTCACATCCAGAACGCGGTTTACCCATTGGCTGCATATCAAATGATGGGGGAACCCTGTCACAAACTGGGTGAATGTCAGAAAGTGGGTGAATGTCAGAAACTGGGTGAATGTCAGAAACTAGGTGAATGTCAGAAACTGGGTGAATGTCAGAAACTGGGTGAATGTCAGAAACTGGGTGAATGTCAGAAACTGGGTGAACGTCAGAAACTGGGTGAATGTCACAAACTGGGTGAATGTCA
>JAPYZD010006040.1:0-10972 GCA_030522725.1 Ichneumoninae sp. B BG-2022a | reverse complement strand
GCTTGATTTTTTTCAGATTTTTATCCGATCGAGAAGTGTTTGTAATTCTTTTTTATTCCTCTCAAACTTAGGCGGCGTCAGTCATTGCGCTAGTACTACGTTAATTAAGTGACAAACTCATTTCGAATATGTTTCCCTGTCACGATTCCACAGTACACAAAAAAAGTTTCAACGCAATTGCGCCAACAGTACTGTAGTTACGGCGTTAAAAAAAATTCAAAAATGTAAGAAAATTCGGAAAAAATTGCATCCTCATCACGAACATGTCTATCTTTATTTCAGGTTCAATAAGTGCTATAATAATATTATGAATTATATTATTATACCATTATTACACCGTCCGTCTATGCGTCGGTCCGTCCGTGGGTTCCAAATTTTTTCGGAGGCGGCGGGAATCAATTTCTTGTTTTCTGAGGAACTCTTGAAAGGGAAGTAAAGTAAAAAAAAGAGACTGCGAAAAAAAGTCAAGATAAACGATATCGTGTCGTGTAGGATAGCCGAGCGGCGACTCCAGTGGATTTTCGATCCACAGGGCGGCTGGCTCGGTACACCGCCTCTTCAATCTGGATCGGTTAGTCACGGCGATCAATGCCGTAGCGGAGCCCTCTTTCGCCCTCTCATGCGACCGTCTAGAAAATGAGCCAACCGGGTCAGCAAACATCGAGGCGGCGCAGACGGCGGCATGCGCGTCCGATCACTGGAACCGATATCATATTAATATTAATGCCTCGAGAGCCTCGTAGATACGATGACGTTGAAGTTTGATTTATATCGCGTCCTCTTCCAGCTCCGTGCGACCCGGTGAACCCCATCTCGAATTTTGAATCGTGTTGCTATACATACCTATCATTAAAGCCGAATACCATAACTCAATTTCCCTGATTTTACGATTTTCCTGCAGCTGCCCGTTTATCAATAAATTTGAAAAAATGTATGTAATTTGATGGGTAATTTGGGTAAAAAAATGTAGACTCTTGAGAATTATGAAAAAAAACTCCTTAATGGATCGATCGTTCGAAAAATCGAAAAGTCTCTCTCAAACAAGCCTATACTTTAAACCCATAAATAATCAATCGGGAATTTGTCGGAGATCTTCGAACGCCTCTTTCCGTGCACTGATAAATTCTATGAGGTCATGGCTACTTATTGGTGGTTGTGAAAATTAGAAATTTGTCGGAGACTTGTATTCTAGCAAGTTTGTACTTGGAGATGGAAACGTGCGGAAGAGTCGTAGTCGCGAAAGAAATTTATAGTTACGAGCCTTGTTTACGGGACTTGGAGATGCCACTTTAGCGTTCGTTATCTCCAGCCTATCTCGGGGCATCCGATAATGCGATAAGGCGAAATTAGACGGATTAACCAAATCATTTTTATCTGTTTGTCTCTGCTTTGATAGCTCGAAATTCAAGTGATTTCACGTTGTAATTGTTATGCTCGCTGTCGTACGACGAACCATTTTTCTATTTTGCACACATCGAGACATGGTCTCTAAATTGCTTAAAAAAATTCCATCACCTGCCTTTAATTATATTCCTTGGTAAAAAAAACTCTGATCTTGCTGGACTTGTCATAAACAGCTCTACATTGGAACTTTGTTTAACATACAAAAAAAAATGTCTGCATTTTCGAAATATTGTAAAAAGACAGGTACGCACCGTGCAATTGGTACCTTTGTTTAAAGTCACACATATGAAGTGCGGAGTTTCCTACAGATATAAATAAACGGACGCAATTATTCAAACCGCTCGAAAAAAAAAAAAAAAAAAAAAAACCGCACAGAAAAGAGCCGCGACGAATTCTCACATCAAATATTGACGAAGATCGTAGGAATAAGTCTCTCGGAAAATGTTGAATAAGTAAGCGGTGAGAGAACTCTACGCTTGTCTCCGTGGCTAATAAATAAATGACGATTGCGTGAGAGCCCCATTCTCGAAGAGAGGCTCATCGAGACTCGCGAATATCGTGTCGCTGCCTCGTTCAGTGCTGTCGAAGTGGAGTGGCAGTTTACACAAGTTGTTATCTGAAACGTCGTTAACGCGTCGCGCATCTTCGGTTGTGTGAAATTTCTACGCGAATGTATTGCGTTACACTGATTTCGTAGCGATTGCTCGACTCGAATGGGCATTGTCGATCGATGTCACTCGCTCGGAAAGGAGGTGCTCGTCGGTAATTTCTGCCGATGTGAGAAATGAAAGAATTCGACGATGGACACGTGGATACTCGTGAAGAAATAATATTTTTTCAGATATATATATATATATATATATATATATATATATATATATGTACATATGTATGTACATAGACATCAATGAATGAAATGTGAAGAAATCATCGAAGTGCAGTGAAGGATTAAAAATTTAGAATCAACCGAAACTCGATACGCGATAACTATTTTGAGAAAATGGGTAAATATGATTTTCGTTGAAGATTAAGTTGCAACGAAGATGAGCAAACGTTGTGGACTGTGAAACTGTTAATTTGATCATCTGGATCTGATTTCAATTCATTTATTTTTATATTTTCTAATATTCTTTTAAGTAACTGAATTAAATCATCGAAGTGCAGTGAAGGTTTAAAAATGTAGAATCAACCGAAATTCGACACGCGATAATTATTTTGTGAAAATGGGTAATTATAATTCTCGTCGAAAATTAAGTAGCAACGTTGCTGATTGAGAAACCGTTAATTTGATAAATCGGAGCTGATTTTGATTTATTTTTTATTTTTTATGTTAAGTGAGAATGGAATTTTGTTCATCTCTGATCTATAATTGCAATCTTCGTGGCATAAAATGTAAATGGGGAAGAAAAAAAACGTGCATAATATTGGTTTAATTTGTCGTAACGATTTTTATTCTCAGCGGAAATCGTGAGATACCTTTTTGCGATAATGCTGTGCATAGCGAACATGATAATTTACGGCCTGAAAGTCAATATATCGACGGCTATAATCGGTATGGTGAAGTCCAGCGGAAATCAGTCTCGAGGTGAACCGTCCCACGAGTGTCCACAATTTGAGGAAGAAAACGGCGCTCCGGCCGATCTCAATGGACCGTACGAATGGTCCGCGACCGAGCAAGGCTTGGTGGTCAGCCTGTACTTCGCCGGCTACTTAATCGGCATGTTTCCCGCCGGATACTTTGCCGATCGGTGCGTAAATTTATCGATAAGAAAAACAGTAATTTATCAGTTTGAACGTTCCATTAATAATTTTTCATGATTTAATGACCAAACTTTTTAACGATCACTAAAACAACATTTCTTTTAACGATTTATTAGATTTAAAAATTCGATGAGTAAATTTATTGGATTAAGGAGGTTGGAGCGAGTGGCATTCCGCCTTAATTCGAGAAATTCGGGCAAGAATTGCAAACACTTCCCAATGTTATAAAAATCTGAAAAAATGCATACTTATTATAGGCATTGAAGACTAATTTTACATAATAATAATTTCAAAATGTTATTAACAAATTGTTGATAAAAAATTGTTCAACAAAATATATGGTAACTCAACTTTCTTTTTGATGAAAATGATTCGCTCACTTTTCGGAATACGTATGAATTTTTTCAAATTTTTACCTTTTTTTTGACTTTTGCACATTTTTCCATGTAAAAAACAAGAAAAATCAAAATAAAGATAAAAATCTGAAAAAATTCATACGTACTCCGAAATTTTTTTTTATATTCCATTAAAAAAAGTTGAGTTACCACATATTTTGGTGAACAATTTTTTTTCAACAATTTGATAATAACATTTTGAAATTATTATTACGCAAAATGAATCTTTTCAGTGCCTATAATAAGTATGCCTTTTTTTTTTAGATTTTTATAACATTGGGAAGTGTTTGCAATTCTTGCCCGAATTTCTCGAATTTAGGCAAAATGAATACCACTCGCTCCAACCTCCTTAAATTTAATAAATACTGTTATTTCTTTCATTTAATTTTTTCCTTAATAAAAAGGTTCAACACGAAGTGGGTTCTTCTGACCTGCATAATCTGCAATTCGATATTCACAATTCTCGTGCCAGTGGCAGCGGACGCGATCGGTGTCTTACTGGCCCTTCGATTTCTTACTGGTCTGGTGAGTTCGGCAAATTTTCCCGCGATGAATGTTCTCATCGGCAAATGGGTCGTCTACGAGGAGAAGAGTATGTGGGTAGGAATTATTTATGCCGGCACATCGCTCGGCACGGTCATGTCGATTCTGTCGTCGGGTCTCATTATGAAGTATCTTGACTGGAAATCGGTATTCTACATTCATGGATCGTTGCCGCTACTGTGGTGCGTAGTCTTCACAATTTTCTTCGCCGACAATCCGGAGAGCCAAAAAATTATAAGCGAGCGCGAGCGAAATCTTCTGATCTCGTCGTACGGTCATCGCGGACCTGTGTCGGCCGATGTGCGAGTACCCTGGCGCCAGATCTTCACTTCCCGACCGTTTTGGGCACTCATCGTCACCAATACTGTGGGCAACTTTTGCTGGTACTTCCTGCTCACTCAGCTTCCGCTCTACATGAACAAAATGCTCAGATTCGACATTACCTCGGTGAGTATTTTTTCACCCACAAATAAATATTGCAAATAAGTGATTAATAAAGAATGAGTAAATAATTCATAAATAATTCATAAATAATTCATAAATAATTCATAAATAATAAACCAATAATGAGTAAAGAATTTATAAGTAATCAATAAATGATCAGTAAATATTGCCGGCGATTGACGAATTATCTTCCAGTCGACAATCCTCCAACGTGCGATAACAAAAGCGAAACGAGCAAAAATCCTTATCGTCTTTTTGGTTAAATTTTTAACCGTATTTTGAATATGCATTGAATATATTTCTACATTGAACAGTATTTTCTCCGACCCGAAGTCGAAGTAATTGTAGTGACATTAGACTTTCCAGTGTTCATTTTTGACGTACGTTTCATTCGGTGTTTTTCATTGTTGATGCGCAGAACTCGGTGATAAGCTGTTTGCCGTATCTAATAAATGCCTTCACGAATCCACTTTTGGGGAAAGTCTTGGACATCGGTAGGAAGCGAGGATACTGGACTCAAACCTCGGCTCGCAAAACTGCCGTTGGGATAAGTACGTTGATGAGATGTAAGGGAGAGGGGGGCAAAATGGACTCGTGTTTAAAATTTATGAAAAAGGTCTGTTTTGCCTCTCTCTCCCCATGTTTATCGTAACGATCGATTGATTGGTTGTGAAGATTGGAAATTAATCATTTTAACGTTTGTTTGTTTAGGTTGCATACCGCCGAGTATTTTGATGATAGCGATCGCTTACATCGGTTGCGAAAGAGTCGCAACGACAATTATGCTGATTACCAGTATAACGATATGCGGTGCTATCTTCGTCGGGCATCTGACTAATCAGAATGACCTCGCGCCGAATTATGCCGGAATTCTCATGGGTATCACAAACACGCCTGGAACTATATCAGCGTTTATATTGCCCACTCTGGTCGGCGCCTTGACAGAAGGAGGGGTAAGAATTTAATAACAACATTTTTATCGAACGTATTTTTTTTATTAGTAAAACAAAAAATCGTATAAAAAAATCTACGCGATTGATTATTCGTCACGGTATTCTGCTTATGTTAAAAAATTTCCAGCCTCGAATGTAACAAACTGCAGGAGTTACATTTTTTTTTCGGTATCATTTTTTTCACAATTTTCTGTTCTTTTTTTTTTTTTTAATAGACTATTTTTTAATGGAATTCCGACGAATTTTTATGCTAAATCCGGATAATTTTTTTACGTTATCTCAATACCGTTACGTGAAGGAACAACCTATCGTGAAAGATTTTCGATGTAACTTTTTAATAACGTAAAAAAAATATAAGAAAGTTCTTTTCATAAATCTGTTCGGAACTAAAATCGAGAAAAATATTTTTCTTCCAGCACACCTTCGAACGTTGGAGAATTATTTTCTGGATCAACACAGCCGCCCAATTAACGGCATTTTTCGTATTCGTACTTTTCGGCTCAGCGAAGATACAAGATTGGAATTATCCCGATGGAAAACCACCGATCCCCGCATCGGAGCCGATCACGCCTGCGGAGGGCAAAAATGCGAATGCCAGACAACCAAAAAATGCGTAAAAATCGAATATACTCAAAAACGATGTAAGATATTTTCTTACTGTAAAATTTTTTTTTACTGTCCCATTTCCTGTATGATTCTCCATCGGCACGTTGGCATTGACCAATGAAAAAGAAAAAAAAGATCGGAATGTTTTTTTTTTTATTCCAAAGAAAAATTCCCAAAACGACACAAAAAATATTGTATCGAAGAATTTTCTTCCTAAGCGAACAATAGATCGTCCATCATTGAAGCCCCCGGTAAAGATCGATGCGTTCTTCGCGCTCGAATACTTTCGAATACGAGAGAGTACCACAATTAGCGGGAGACCACCCGCGCGTTGACCGGCCAATTAAACGCCACCTGGTCGAGATAAAAAGCAAAGGCGAAAAAAAAAATATTGCGGATCCCAATTAGAAGTGTCTGGTACATGGTCGGTCTCGTCGTACTTTCCGCAGCGGGGAGGAAGAAACAACGGTGAAAGGAAATAAAAAAATAAAAAATGATAATAAAAAATAAAAATAAATGAAAAATAAAAAACCGAACAAGTAGAAAAAGAGCGACAGAGGCGCCCGCGTTGAAACGCTCTCGACTCTCGCTCTTCCCAGCGTAGATTATTTACGGCGTTTGAAATATTGCGTTTGCAATCTATTTTCGGGCTATCGCCTGCGGTCGCGCCGCCGATTCCGTCAAGAACCGAGGGTCGCAAGAGTTTGCACTGGCTCGAGACTTGGCGGCGAAGCGAGCGAGAAAGAGGAATGTACACCGGGTGAGACGCGTGCGAGAGTAAGAAAGCGTCGTAGCAGAGCTTCGTCTTTTGCCAAGTCATTTCCTCTTTCCGTTTAAATATTCCGGACCCCCCCTGAGGCAACAAGAGAGCGCCGCGCCGCCCTTAAGGCGTGCTCCTCCGCTCGCTCGACCTCTCTCCGCTTTTCCTCAAAACGGTTCATCTCTGTCACTTTATCAATCTTTATTCCTTCGCCACTTCATTTTATTTTGTCGTCGAGATCCTCGCATTTACGGGAGTTATTGAAAATTTTGATGGAACGGAAATGCGATAAATTAGATTTTTGGAATTGTTTCCTTCGACTGGATCTATCCGAGGTAAATGCGAATATTGCGAATGCGAATGTGGATGAGTGGTCGTTCCGTCTCGTCCCTTTCGTTCCACCTTTCTGTTTTTTTTTAACCGGTAAAGATCAAATGCTTACTTTGTGATTCGGGTACGAAAGGGCGGACTTTCGACAAAGTTGAAAATCTGATAAAGTGAAGTTCCACGCACGAAGTGTACGAGAATAGCGCGAGTGCTGCCAACTTCGTACTATTCGTCGAGGCCCAGTTTTTTGTACTCGCATCACATAGTACTTTTGGTACGTAGCGCATGAGTTCCTCTTTGAGTACCTATACAGTGTGCGAAAGAGACTAACTAGCCTTTCCCGCATGCCACACTGAAGAGCGTTACTCTCGCCACACTTTATGTCGACAAAAAGGGGGAATCTTTATGCACGTGCTGCAATATATATATTTTTTAAATGGAAAAACATCATTAGCGGGGTGTTTAAATTGAGTGTGTCCTCAGAAAGCGTTACGGGCAAGATATTCGGCAAGATATTGTATTGTATTGTATTTATTGGGTTCTGGGATTTCTCCCCTGAGGGCCTAAGCAGTACAGGCTACACATTGCTGTTTACATAAAATAGGATAAAATAAGATAGAGAAGGCAAAACAAAGCAGTAAATTACATAAAGTAAAGTAGATAGGCGCTTGAGGTGAGAGCGATACAAGGATAGCGGTAAAATTAATTATTAAAAATTATTAAAAATTAAGCGGATATTCGGCAAGATATTCGGCAAGATATTCGGCAAGGAATCATATCGTCACTTTAAACCAAGCCGTCGATAGTTGCGTAACGAGACTCGAGAGACTAGCAAGTGCAAGAACCAACAGTAAAGTGATCAATCGAGTGGCAAAGTACGATATATTCCTCCCTCGAGCACACGCGGCTCAGTGGATATCCGCGCGACGGTAATGTGTTTGATCGACTGACGCCCGATTTACTTCCCGAGGGATGGGTTCATATTAGTTTCACGGAAACTTGGTTTGCAAAACAGCGACGGAGGTGGAGATGAGCATAATCGCACGATTTTTGAGACAGACTCGGGGAGAGTTATTCGAGCAAAGCATCCAAAGACATAGATATTAAGATCTGCTTGATAATGAAGTACAAGTCCACTGGACACTCATAGACATTCGTAGAATACTTAAACATGAGCGCGAAGAAAAGTCAAACAGAAATTCAGATAGCAAAGTGAAATAAAGAATTTAAAAACAACAACAACAACAAATAAAAATGTTCTCGAAATTTCGATGACACGCGAACTGGTGGATTTGGCGACCGGTTTGTCGCCTCTGACATTTATCAGATCGCTTTAGGGAATTTAAGTTATAGTTCTGTACATTCGTTTTGAATATAATATATAGGCATATACATTTAATTATTGGAGATATCGTGTAAAAGTGGAAGCAGTTGTCCTATTTGCCCGCACGAACCAAATCCGCGGAGTTGAAAATTTGTCTTGTTTTCCAAAATTAATCATCTTCACCTGACCCTTAAGAATCTTTTTTACATACGATGTTGTGCTGCATCAAAGAAAAGTATATATATAAAACATTTTTTGACAAAATACGAAAACACTCAATGTCATGGATTTTCAGGACTTACCATCTTGTCCTTCAAACACTTTGCGACCAACTAGCCTGATTCACACTTTGCCAAATCAGCTGGAAAAACATAACATGAAGTTTTTAAACACAACCCTAGTTCTTAGTTGGAATCGAGTATTAACTCTGTCAAAATCACACATGCGTCTGGTCAGTCCGATTTCAAGAAAAATCTTGTTTTTTATTAAACAACGCGTTAATTTAAATCAGTTTCCGTCACTCCAATAATATTTATTATATCGATAAGGTGCCCGAACATAAATGTTGCTCACATCCTGGCATTTCCGTTTCGCTATTATCACACTGAAAAGTACTGTTTTGTTCAACACCACATACGTGGTGTTGAACGGATGCAAAAATATGTGTGATGTCCAAGGATTAATTAATGGGAATAATTGACAAATTATTCTCCTACCCTTCATCGATTTCATGCACTCATTCATATTTTCCTTGATACGGTTCATCTCTTCAGGCCGTTTAGCGATGAGTGCATCGGCTCCGACTTGATTAGCAGTTCGATCTGCGTTCATCTACGAAAATGGAGAGTCGCCATTTTTGTTCAGGTCCGCAGTGTTTATTATCAATCGTTGTCTACTTATGACGCCCAACTTTTCGCACACGCATGCGTATACGCACTTCACTTCACGATCTGGGTCCGCTTTATCCTTGTTATTCTTTATAGTCTCCATATCGACTTGAAGATCGTTCGCGCATTTTATGATCATCTCTTTCAACACCCAGCCTTTCTTCCCACTCTCGGCCTGTATATACAGTTCGGCGTCAGTGTGATAAAATTAATAATTTTTAGGTATTCGTACTTACGCATGCAAATGCGACCAAAACCGCGAAAAGTACAATCAAGCAAAGTTTCATTGTGGGACTATCGATTTCACAATGTTTATGATAAATCCCGACGTCTCTTATCGTTCTTATATAGTCGCGGCTGAATAACTATTTATGTCACCGAGGGAGATAGTGGGAGAAGTAAAACAATGTAAGAGTTAATTGCATATAATGATAGTTCGTGTGCGCTACGAAAACTTGGGTAGGCTCGAGTCTTTGGTAATTGTCAGTCACGAGTTCCGTTTTGCAGTACAGTTTGTCTACAAACTAGCACTACCGTCGGTTTGGATAAATGTATAATTTTTTTTTCTTCTTTTCGAATTAGAACACATGTCCTTGTTTCTCATTGATGTGTCTCATTCACTTATCCCGAATGTGACGGTAATGTGTTTGATCGACACTCGGATTTTCAGCACGAAGTGCACGTTTCTGGACGAAAATGTAATATTAACGTCGACACTAATTTTTACATAATTATAATTATTTCATTTTTATACGCTAATTGGCATTTTTATAAAATCTAGGTTTATTCGATGCAAGCTTCAGACACGAGTTAAAATTGTGGCTGTACAAACAACTTTTACAGGATTAAAACAAGGTTCACTTTTCCTCTGACCCATCGGCTTCCTTCGGTAATTCCAGTGCGTTGGACCGAATTTCTGTTGAACCGATCGTTCCAATAGCCATCAGGCTTCAGGGAGCGATCGTTTGTCGATCAATATTTTCGTTCAAAGGCGTGAAAAAAAATGGGAAAACAAAAAATGAGTATCGTAAAATCCAACCCGTTTGAATCGAGCAGAGAACGCGGCTGAGGATAATTGCGTTAAGAGGGTGAAAAAGCCGGTTCGATCGAACCACCGTTATCCCCCGGTCGCATCAACCGGTCCTCTTTCCCTCGACCGGCCATGCAGAGCCATGCTCAAGGTTGTCAATCCGAAATTGACGAAGAGGAGGCGCGCGCTTTCCCTGCTTACCCGCCGATAACCTATTTAAAAGAAGCTAAATTCATTACGCTCTTTCCAATGTTGTATACGGTGTTAGATCCGAGCTGATTAAAGGACTGGGATATGTCGCAAATTTGTACACGCCTTTTATCGATTGAGACTGAAATAAGCTGAGAGGAAAAAAAATTCGTATTTAATTTCATGATTTTTTTTTTTTAGACGCATTTTTTCGTATCAAATATTCATCTACGAATAAAATAAGTCTCACATTCGTGATCAGCGTGAAAAAATACATGGAATTACACTCTTGGAGCGACAACTAACGAAAAAGTTTACCGGGCATTGTTATAGCCAAAATTGCAAAAAT
>JAPYZD010006037.1:0-11464 GCA_030522725.1 Ichneumoninae sp. B BG-2022a | reverse complement strand
GTTCTCATGCTGAGAATCGTGGGAGTTGCTCAATGTGAAATTATCGATCGGTTTTTCCGAGATAGCCTCTACTGGGATTAGCTCGACTGTCGGAATTTCTAGATTTATTTCGCAATTGTGCGAATTAATCGCGCAAAGATACGCAATTCCGTTAGTGTTTTTAACGAGTGCGTTACCCAAGTAAAGACGATAACCTACGTCGATTCTTGGGATATATCCCTTTCGAGATCGGCTGGCTTTAGTCTAAGAGGTACAATAAGCTTTGACCTGCCAGGTATCGTTGTTACTCGTTCGAAGCTCTCGAACGCAATTCGATAGCCAGCAAATGTTATGCAGGCTTCGCTATAAAGAATGTCGGCTGGAGTCCCCCTGAAGAAGACGTCGCCGAGTATAGCGTCCTGCGTAATCGGGAAGAAGTCTTCCACTAGGTGGAACTCGACTTTAAATTCTTTGATTCTCAGGTAGCATCTACCAAGTGTTTTTGCTGTTCCATCTGTTATTTCGTTAAGCTCGTATATTAGCGTCGGATCCACTTCCATACGCAAGCCTAGGAATGATTGTTTTGGCAGGTTTATTTCCGCTCCAGTGTCGGCGAGAAACAAAGCCTGTTTAGTGAATAGATTTGGGGACTCTAAGGTCTCCGTTGGTGGTCTGTGCCGTCGCGACAATGATAGTTTAATTGTCGCTTTTCTAATAGTTATACTACCGTCAATATTTTTTACATGATTAGTACCTACATATTTTACACGTTCGGTTTCGGTTTACGCCTTGTTTGCGTCTGTTATTAGTTTGTCGTTGACGAGCGGTCCGGTGTCCGGCCTCTCGTCGCGCTGTCGCGAGAGGCGGAACTCTCGTTTTTTTTAAGCAGGCGCTCGAAAATCTGCTCGATTTGCGCTGTATCGAGGCTCGACTGATGATCTGATTTAGGCGAGTTTCGACTGTTACTCGGGTTTTGTCTGTCTCGCGAGTTGTCTCGACTGTTTCGGTCATGCGAATTACCTCTTTCGCGTGAGTTATCGCGATAGTTACGATCTGGCGAATTATTTCGGTTGTCTCTATTGTTATAATTATTGTCCCACGAGTTGTTTTGTAGCGGGTTATTCTGATAATAGCCCGAGCTATCACGATAATTCTCACGTGAGTTGTCCTCTCACTATCTCACGATAGTTATTTCGCGGGTTGTTTTGGTAATTTCCACGCGAATTGTTTTGATAACCGCCACGTGGGTTATTTTGGTAGGCTCCGCGTGAATTGTTTTGGTAGCCCCCACGTAAATTACCTTGGTAATTCCCAGGTAGACCGTTTTGATAGTAGCTGTTCGGATTATTTTGATAATTACCGCATGAGTTGTTTTGGTAACCGCCACGAGTATTGTTTTGGAAATTTCCGCGAGTACTGTTTCGGAAATTTCCCGGTGAGTTGTTACGGTATTGACGGCTGTTGACGCGTGTGTTCGTGTTTTCACGCAGTCGTTGCACGGAGTAGCATTCTGATGTTGAATGCGTAGGGTTTTCGCCGTGGACTTCGCAAAATTTTGGTCCGTTGTTGTCGGTTAGTTGCGTAAACCAAACTTTCAATTTTTCTGGACTTTTGTCCCTAGTTCCCGATTTATCGCGGTTTCGTCCCTGGTGGACGTTTTGTCTACGGACGAGTTCGTTTTCGATATTTAGCGCTTCATCGATTGCGCCGTCGAGGGTTATAAAATCCTCTATTTTGCATAATAATTTGCAATTTGATCGAAAAGACCGCGAATAAAGGCTTTTATGACGATTCGTCGAACTTTGTCGGTGCGGTTTTGCAGATACTGCTATTGGGCTTCCGTTCGATAAACTTCGTTTAATCTGTTTTCGATTTTTGTTGCGTTTTTTCGTGTCCGGGTTGCGTAATCGAGTACCGACTCGTTGTAATTTTGAGAATATGATTTTAATTCTAATTCGAGATCCGTTAATTCGACCGGTTTTTCGAGCGCATTTCTGAGATCTCTCAGAAGTGGCTCTAGTGTGTTATAAGTTTTCGCGTCGGCGATATCGGCGGCGACTCCTGATAGTTTGAGTTGAATAATTTTGAGGAGCTGTGATTGATCGTGCTCTGAGATGATTTTTGCAGCTTTTTTGCAGGCGTTACATTTTTCCCGTTAAAATTAGGTATAAGATGTTGTACGTCGCGGAGCGTTATCGAGCTGTTATTGTTTGCCATCGCGAAGTATGTTCGCGACGAGAGTCGCTCGGTGGACAACGCTCGGCCGTAAAAATTATTTCCGCCGTTTGCTCGCGCGGGGCGCTGAGGCGGCTTTGGTGGAGCAATTTTGGTGTAGTACTTAAACTACCCAACTAATAAAGAAAAATAACAGAATGTAAATAGATTTTCGTTGTGTTGCTGCCGTCTGACATGTGGCGCAATTTCGGATTTTTTTTGTATTGATATATGTATATATGTATGTATATATTTTTGTATATTTTGTAAATATTTCGTTTCCTTTTTTTTGGGTGTTTTGTTTTAATGCCGTTTAGTGTGACGCGCAGTAGCATTCCCTTTTTTTCGAATATATATATATTCCCCCCCCTTCCTCCCGTCGATTCTTGACACGGCGGCGAAATCTTTTTATATTATAGAGAGATATGTATTGTTATTTTATGTGTTGATTTATTGTTTGTATTGACTATTAGTTTGTATATATATATTATTTCGCTGCCATCTGGTGTGAGGCGCGTTAAAAAGGAAAGAAAAGAAAATAAATTTTTGTATTTCTCTTTTTTCTGAATATGTATTATATATTTTTGTATATTTTTTTTGTTTTATTTAATTATTTGTTTATTATTATTATTTTTATCTATTGCTGTATGTATATCTCTCTATAATATATAAAAATGTCGTCGCCTCCGCCGCTGCCACCGTGTCAGTCGGGGTCGGGGGGAGGGGTGGGGCGGGAGGGGGAGGGGAGGGGCGGGGGAGGTTACCATAGCAACCGAAGCGTGGTTGCCATAGTAACAGGATGGTTGGTTGCCATAGCAGCAGGATGGTTGGTTGCCATAGCGACAGGATGGTTGGTTGCCATAGCAACCGGGTGGTTGGTTGCTATAGGAACCGGGTATTTGGTTGCTACGGGAATTTAGAGTAATAAGAGCTTATGTCTACAAAGAAGGTGCGAGCGCGCGAAGCGCGCGAGCCAACAGATCCACTAGTATATATATATATATATTTATCGATTGCTGTTGCTGCGGTTTGGTGCAGCGCGTCGAAATTTTTTATTTTTATTTTTATTTATTTATTTATTTATTATTACTAATTATTAAGTTGTTTATATTTTGTTTCGCTGCCGTCTGGGATGAGGAGCGCTAAAAAAAAAGATTTTCTTCTCTTTTTTAATATTATATTTTCTTTTATTTATTATTATTATATATATATTTATTTATAAAGAAATGTATGAAAGGGAGGAAAGTCGTTTGTTAGTTAGTTTTTTTTTGTTACGTACCCTTAGCGGTCGTACGCTTTCTATACGCGTCGCGTGTCGGCGCTCGGTTCCCGTGGGGCCGTGAAAGGGAACAATTTTCCTTCCTCTCTTTTTTTTTTCTCTTTTTTTAATAAAGTAGATACAATAGTTAAAACTGGTAAAATGAAGGGTACTTACGTTGCCACGTGGATTGCACATAATAGTTGCATGGGCTTTCCTTTCTTTTTTGTTACTCTTCCTCAGATTTTTTTTTTTTGCTTCCTTCCTTCCTTCAATTTTTATTTTTGTGACGTCCTTCCTTCTTTCCTTCCTTCTATTTATTAAACAATTTTCGGTGGCGGATCGTGTGTCGATCGGTAGAGCCGGTCGCGTCGGATCACCGTGGCGATGGGTCGATGTGACGGTCGATGGCAGGTGGTTGACGGTAACGTCGGCGGCCTTTTTTTGTTTTGTTGTTATTTATTATTTTTTGTTGTAATTGTGTCGTACGAGCTAGGCTCCACGGCACTACAATGAGCCTGGTTCAGTTTTTTTTTCACTTTGTGTCACTTTTTGTTTTTTTTCACGTTTCACTGTTTGTTTTTTTTTACACTAGTTAGGTTTTTAGGGGTGCGAGCACGGCTCTAGCACCTGGTTCGATCGAGAATTTTTTTTTATTATTGTCAAAAAAAAATTTAAAGATTTTTTTTTATTTATTGATTTTGTGTGGGCCGTGTTTAGATGGAACGCGCACTTCTGACACCATGTAACGGATGGCCGCTTGGGTCTTATGGTTGTTTAAGAGAACTCGAAGTCGGATAAAATATATAAGTCTCTTTATTAGTCGTAGCGTTATTCGGAGAGAGTTTCGGGAGAGTGTACCGTTCCGAGGTCTGCGCTGAACTGATGCTCGGAAGTGCGAAGCTGAGGGCCTCGGACCCCGCAACAAAGTTACACAGCCTCGAGTTTTGTCTCAGTAACCACAACAAAGCCATGCCTCTAGCCAAGATTTCGGTCGTTGTTCTCATAGTGGGGACATGCCGAGCTGAAATTGTCATTACCAGAAAAATTTGTAATTTTTATTTAGCCGCCATAGAAGTAATAATTCCCGAAAACTGGGAAAAAACAGGGAAACAAAAACTTGGTCAGTGAAAACCGGGAAAAGTCAGGGAATTTCCAAATTGGTCAAGGAAAAAGTAAATTGTTGCCAAACCTTCTATAAATAAATTTTTATTTTTAATTTAATTTATTTGACGAATTTCTTCTTTTTTATAGATTTAGATTAATCCCAATACAGAGCTTAGCATACAAAATCTTTAAATATCTGAATAAAAATAGTAAATATGGAAGATATAAAAATAGCAAACATAAAATATAAAATAACATTTGATTCTGGACTACATAAAAAACTAAACATACATTAACAGCCCATGGTTATCACGAGACTAGTCCTCCCTACAATTCTCTTCTCTCTTTACCATAATCCGGTTCATTCATATTTAAGCACTCCGGAATATGTCGCCCTTTTAAATAAAAAGTACATAAAAGGAAGCCTTGAATAAAAATTCCGAATATTAAAAAAACAGAATTAAACATACTATAATTAGGCATTTTCATTTGCATGATTTTTTTTTTTTATAGACGTTAGAAGTTTGGCCAGAGAAAAATTTTTATTGGTCAGTGAAAAGTCAGGGAAAATCCAGGGAATTTTTTTCGGGGGAAAAAACGGCCACCATGTAATTGTAAAAAAGAAACTTCCGATTCGAAGCTAATCGCGTGATAGTAAAAATCGATTACAACATCGGACTTTTTCCCTCGCATGGTGCGTGACGTGGTAAGCCCACTACTGCCACGTGTCAGGCGAGAACTCCTCGGTATTATAGTCAATATCACATTGCGATCCAGTTTTTTTTTCTTTTTTTAATTAGCATGGAGGGACGTGAGGTATAATTGATGTCAGATCGATTGCCTGGTCTACAATTTCGTCCGAAGGTATTCAAGCGCACCGCGCGACAATTAGATTCAGTCTGCAAGCAACCGTTGTTCTCGCAACTTCAAGTTTTCTCTTAGCAGTCATAGTAAAGCCATGGAGTTAACTAAACTGATAGTTATCGCGGTGGTTCTTGGTGCGAGGGCGTGCCGGGGTGAAATTGTCATTGCCACGTCGGATATGGACAACGCAACCAGCAGATTTGCCGACGCCGTGGTAAAATTTTTTTAGCCTTTGCTAACACAGGAATCTTTAAGCACGAATTACTTTGCGCACTGGAGATAATACTTCATTGTGGGTCAATTTATAAAACTGAAAATTAAAGGAAATTAAAACTCGTGCGTACACCCATATAGCACGAAATATTTTGAAAATGACTATTTGGATGAATGACGATTCGGCGAGTTGATGTTTGGAGGTTTAACCATTCGGAAAGATGACATTCGGTGAAATTATTATTCGGAAAAATGACGATTCGGAGAAATAACGTTCGAGTAAATGACGTTTGGCCATTTACTATTTCGGAAGATTCACATTCGTTGAAAGGACGATTCGGATTAATGAAGATTCGGACATTTGACGATTCGGAAAAATGAAGATTCGGGCATTTGACCATTCGGAAAAATTAAGATTCGGACATTTGATGATTCGGAAAAATGAAGATTCGGACATTTGACGATTCGGAAAAATGAAAATTCGGACATTTTACGATTCGGAAAAATGAAGATTCGAAAATTTGACGATTCGGAAAAATAAAGATTCGAAAATTTGACGATTCGGAAAAATAAAGATTCGGAAGTTTGACGATTCGGATAAACTGCGTTAGGACCGGTGACTTTCGGCCATACGACGATTCGTCCGATTGAAGTTTCAGCGAAATGATGTGGCTCCAACAGTTCTCACTAAACCGCCACAAATATAAGCTATCCTATGTCTAAAATATAACTTTCAGACGTAGGATAGCTCATAGTTACCACTCGGGCGGAAATATATAACCCATTCGGATGACTTTTTCGTACCACATGTCTTTTTGCTACACGGGAATTTATCTAAATTTAAGTCGTAATGCATATTTTCAATGCGTTCAGCGTTAACCATCATTGTATTTTTCATCGCCATTGATTGACAACGATTAAATGATTTTCAGATAAACATCGTGACGACTTGCTACAAAGGTCAAATAAATGGAGTCGTCCTCGCTGGAGGTTTGCCGAGGACAATATCAAGAACACTGTCGGTTCGGCACTCAATTCCTGTAGTCGTAATCGCTGATATTTGGACCTCCTCAAAGTATAAATATGCGAAGGTGCAATTTCGAAAGCAAGTAAAAGTCTTCATAATAGAAGCCTCATCCATATTGAACCTTAAATTCTTAATGAGACAGGCCCTAATGTCCAGTATTTGGTGGAATAATATGGCTTCGTTTATTATACTCGATCCGTCACCAGGATGTGACAACAGCGCAAGTTACCTGTACCTAGCCTTCTACAACTCCTTACTAAATGCAATAACGATCTGCAACCACCACAAAAAGGGGATCATTGTTTACAATTACAATCCTTATACGAGCCAGGCACCGGTTCTCTTCCGACCGGTCTTAGTTTTCGAAGGGATGTACAAACATCCGTTCACTGTGTTCCGTCGGGAGTATCGAGAAAATGAGACAATATGCGTGGATTTAAATTTCGTTAAAACGCTGGATACCGGGGGTTACCCGATCCAAGTATTAGACCTTGAATATGAGGAAGAGACGTGTTCGATACACTCAGCCGAGTGGGCGTTTCGTACTACACGTGCAAGAATTGTTCACACTGTTATGCGCGCTCTGAATTCGACTCCAACAAAGTTTAATCCCAAGGTGGTTGATAAGGTAGACATGTCTTTTGACATTTATATGCGATGGCTGGAGTTCGAATCCGGAGCACCAAGGATATCTTATCCGATAGGGATCGTACCAATCCATATTGTAACCCACTTCAGGGGTCACAAATCCCTGCTGAACGAAATAGTTAATATCATGGATGTCGAATCGTGGTGTGGCATCGCTCTTGTTTATTTGATCACGCTGATTTTCTTCAAATTTTTCGTGCATCGGGCACTCGGTCAGACGCTACTCAATCTTGTTCGTTTAACTTGCAACATGGGCGTCGATAACGTACCCAATAATGTCTCGTCGAGAGTTTATCTGGCCGCTGTTTTTTTTTTTGTAGTAACGATGCAGGTGATAACCCAGTGTGACTTGGCGGTTATGTTAACAACGCAAATTCCTCTTCGAAATATCGATACTATTCGGGATCTTGAGGACGCGGGTTACAAGCCGATTTGTACAGGTCGTATTTTGTATCGGATGTTCGAGGGGATGGAGCTTCAAAGACATCTTGTCTTCCCTGAACATAGCGAACAATGTATTTTACAAGTGAAGGACAATCCATCGTCTGCTTATGTAGGGCTTATGGCCGGTTCGGTCTACGACAAGGTGCTAAATCATGGCTTGCGCATAAGTAGTCGACCTATCGAAGAGACTTATACCAATTTCGTAATTCGATGGCAGTGGCCTCTCGAGGAAAGGTTCAACACAATACTCGCAAGAATGGTTGAGGCAAGTGTGCTCGAACCTTGGACGGCAAAATGCAATCTACCTAAAGCAAGCGAGTTCAGCGTAGATTTGGTGGTCAAGAACAATGCTGGTTTCAAAATCATAGAATTACACGAGATTCTGTTTTCCTTTGTAATTCTTGCTTTTGGACTTACGTGCAGTTCCATCGTGTTTGTAATTGAATTGGCAATAGGATATAAATTTAGATGCGGGATCAAGATATGGTGTCACGCCGTACGAAGATAGCTTAGATAAAAGGGCTGTGAAAAGTTTGCCGAAATTCGCACATGTGGACTATTTAGTATTGACTTGTACAGATCAGTGGAAATGATATTTATGTACCACTATGGTAAAATAGATATGTCAATTTGTAAAAAGTGTGACTACGATTGTTTCCTCGCTATTTGAATGTCATGATGTTGTAGGTTAATAAAAAAAAATTTACCTGATCTATTACGAATTATGAAATGTAAGCCATTTGTGATGATTATACTCGTTGAATTAAAAAAAAAATAATAAAATTATAAATCCGGATGAAAAACAAATTATTTCTCTCAGATCATGAATACGCTAATAAGTTCGTATTTAACTAAAAATATTTTAGACTCTTGAGAAACAAAAAGATAGACAACGTTTTGAGTTACCAACGGAGTCTGCGTCACATTGTCTCAGTAATATTGTTTGTGACGATCAAACGATTTCGCATCGTTTAAACCCGTAATTGAAGCAATTAAGAAGAACAACGTTAAGAGAAAAAAACTTTTGCATTAATGTAGAGGAGACCGGGGACAAAAGAAACACGGGTCAATTGTAACAAGCGACTGCGCAACGGTGTGCATGATCGGACGCATCGGATATAATGTGAGCAACATTATAGATATCACCTAATGGCCATGCAATCACCTCATAGCTGAGTTTTCAAAAATACCAATTCGCCGAAACCAAATGTGATTCGCTAGTGCAGAAGTGATTTTTCGGCTGTTCGGATCGCGTCAACTAGGCAACACAATACTAAATATTAGTGCAAGTAAGCACTAGAAATTGAAAGGTACATTTTTGCAGAACATTTATTAATTTCTTAAATTTTTCTGTGATAATGCCCCCCGGTTTAAAGGGGCGGTGTTCGCAATTCCGTGCTACTATCTGCTTGACATTTTTAAACTAAATACCTAAGACTAGGTTAATGGTACACCATTGGATGCCGAAGCGTTAGACTCTCGGGATTGTTGGTAAAAAAATAAAAAAGGATTTTTGTTACTTTTGTCCCCGGTCCCCCCTAGATATTTTTCGCCTTTGTTCTTTATTTTTTCAATTCTTGTAATTGCATAATTGACTGCTAATCGTCGTAACTTCACCACCACGCTATTTGACTCAACGGTAATTTTACCACCGCTGTAAATTACGGTAAATTACCACCTGCGTTCGGGGTCAGTTGAAAGTGTGATGCATTCATTTTTTTTTACGTTTCTACTCTTTCGTGGCTCGAGATGGCGCACGAGGCCATTTCCGCCCGTGGAACACCAAAGTGTTCGACTCGCGATTGGCGGGAACTATGAGTAATTTCGCATAAGTGCGAGAAAAATAACATAAAATTGCAAATACTTCTCGATGGTATAAAAATCTGAAAAAATTCATGCATATTAAAGGTACTGAAAAGATTAATTTTGCACAATTAAAAGTTCAAAATGTTATTAACAAATTAAACAAAAAAATAATTGTTCAACAAATTACCCGGCAACCTAATTTTTTTTTATTACGAAAATGATTCGTTCATTTTTCAATACGACCGCGGTCTGCACCGTGAGAGTGAGCGTGAAGCATCTTACCATCAGTCGGTAATGCAGCGACACCGCAGAACCGCACGCGTCGCGACTGTACACCAGACGCGACTCGGCGCAGAGTCGGCGCACTTCAGAGAACTTTCGTCCAGTCGCATCCCTCGTCGAAGCGAAACAATCGAACGCATTCGTACGTAAAAATAATGCTTGTTTTCGTGGTTTAAACAATACCGACACCGACTGAAATGTAAATTAACATAAAAAAATATATACATACATACACATCGAATTCAATGGAATTTCTTTTTAATTTAAGTTGCTGGGTATTTTACCGGGTTGTTACTAGAGGTGCCTCTGTGATGTTTTACCGGACGATATTTATTTAGTATAAAGTTTTCTTTTTCATCGAATTTATTTATTTGTCATTAATTTTGATAAATGTTTTTTTTTCAGGAAATGAATATTCCAGCTTTTTGAATGAAATTTATTCAATCTTCTAGATAATTTTTTGTTTTTGCTTGTTAATCTGAATTTCAATAGTTTACATTTTGTTTTGAGAAGTAAAAAATTTTAACGTTGTAATGTTAATAATATAAATTGTTTCATTGCTTTTTATCCAAATTTTATTACTTTAAATTTCCTTGAGAAAAAGAAATATATATATAAACTTTTAAAAGTAAATTACTTAAGAATGTTCAAAATGGAATAAGTCATCAAACGATTTCTTTAGTTTCATCAAATTTTTGGAATCCCGACTGTTCTGAAATATATTCGCAGTATTTTCTCATTCCGTCGTGAATGTTATTAATTGTAAAATCATGATTGCTTCTCACAGCAATGTTTTTTTTAATGGAAATTTTAATATATACTCAAATTTTTAATTAATAACGCGTATTAAGGGGAATTATTGTAAAAATAAAACTTGAACTTTAAAGCTGATCGCGTGATAGTAAATATCGATTACAATGTCGGACGTTTTTTCCTCGCATGGAGTGTTGCTTGGTACAAGCAATATTGCTACGTGTCATCATATTAGGTGACAGACAGGTGCCCGAATGGACATCAAGTTCTATTGCCACGACAGCCCTGTACGAAAATCCCCAGCGCACTACAGCTCCCAATGCATTGGCTTCCAAGAGGTTTAATGTCCGCCGAACTTGACTTTTAGTCTTTGAAATCCGCAAGCCGGCATATACCCTCGCGATTAAAGAAAAACATAGTCCACTTTCTCGACGATAAGATATAATTCCGTCAAAGAAACGTTTCAATCCTTACTCCCAGTGACGCGTCCAAATTGAATACTATACAAATCGTTTAAAATATCCACCGCAAGCCAATTGGAAAAAAAGAAGTTTTTTTCACTGCACCTACGAACAGAACGAAACAAATTACCGACCCTGGGAAATACGAACCGTCAGCCATACAGATACTGGCTTCTTCCAAAGGTACACTTATTCGTCGCACGATGTCGCTGGTTGCTAACTCGGTCACGAAATTGATACAGTAACTACTGGGAATGAGTCGCTGGACGCTATAAAGTATGTTTCAAAACTCGATGAATACCCCATTCTAAGCGTTATTGTCTTTTCTTACGAATTTGTACCGTGACATGAATAATGTTATTGATTTTAAGCAATTAATAATGTTCTTAATATTAATAATGTCAATTA
>JAPYZD010006035.1:0-10506 GCA_030522725.1 Ichneumoninae sp. B BG-2022a | reverse complement strand
TCCTTGTATGAGCGAAAGAATAGAAAAAAAAAGATTAAACAACTTTTTCGCCCATAGCCACGCATCTGCCCGGTCGTCGTTCAGCGTCCGGCCCGACGCAGCGACGATGTATCCGAGACGGGTACGAGAGATGGAAAATAATTTAATCCCGTGTTTTCGTTCCAGCCGGGGGAAACAAAAGAAGTAATTGGTGGCGGGCGAGCCGGTGGCATCCTGCGGCAAGCAGGAATAGCGCCAGAGACGTGCTCGCACACAGCCATGCATACAGGAGCGGCGTTGACTGAGGGGCGAGCGGCCGGAGGAGAACCAGAAGAGGATATGGTAATGAATTTTTTTTTTCTATTTTTTCCCGCCCATGGGAGGAGGCTCGAAAGGTAAAAATTAATTTAGCGCGCCAAAGAAAGGGGCCAAGATAGAGGAGAGAAGAAGTCGACGAGGACGTTTCTGGATATACATATATATAAATTATAATAATATTGTGTACCGCGCTGCCGCGGAGAACGGGGGCGTTTAAATGGCTCCGCTCGCTGAGGGACGACGAGAAAACGAGGAAGACCAGGTGTCCCGCTGAGAATGGCCGTCGAGCGAGTGGAAAAAAAAAGAAGAAAAATTTCTTCAGTAAAGAACGAGCAGGCAGAGGGTGGATGCTTGATACTCGTCGCCCGCGGCGCTGGCGAGGGTGGCGGCTTGCGGCGAGCGATATTAAAAATTAATTCTCATCGCTGCCGTGAGGGAGAGTTCGCGTGTACCGGGACGGGAAGTGTCGGGGACTCGAATACAAGTGATCGTAACGAAGCCCTCTAACGAACACGACGCTCGAGCGCACCGCGGATTGTTCTGTGATACAGTGAGACACGGCGCAGTTTACAACGCCCTCGTTAGGGCGCCGCGTGTCGCGGAGTTCGAGCTACCGCGTTCAACCCCGTCGGTCGCCCTGCCCGTCCCTCCCAAAACCACTCCGCCTCACGTATTAATCGATAACTCTTAACACCGCCGAAAAGTTTACAGCCTCGGAGAGCTCATTCAGTTCCTGTTAGATCAATCTTCATCGCCTGTCCTCATTTCCGCTGCGTAATTGAAGTTTCGAGCCTACCACGCCACAGTCGACCTTGGGTGATACCTGGAAGCGGGGCAAGACGGACCTTGGGTTAAAATGGCCCACTATTACCGATCTTGAATAATGGGACAAAAAATTAAGATTCGTCTTTGATGTAATACACCAATCTTCATCGTCTCATTTCAACTTCAAAATAGAAGTTCCGAGGCTCTCGCACCAGAGTCGACCTTGGATGATACCAGAAGGCGGGGCAAGACGGACCTTGAGGTGAAACGGACCACTAAAAATAGAGTTTCATTCTCAATCTAATACCCTGGTTCATTTAGCCCCGCTCGTTTCCGGTCGACATCGAAGCAAGTCTCCTGGCATCACGGATTATCAGGTCCAAAAAATGAAACGCGTCGATAAACCATCACGAACGATACATAAAAACCCGAGATAGCGAAGTTCCGAGTCCAAAATGCTAGGAAGTGGAACGATAGGTCACGGATGGGCGGAAAAGGGCCGGCTGGTCCAGTAACGAGGTAACAAGGGGTTTGTTGCTCGCCGGCTGTTATCGCGTGACATCGAGAGGGTTTCCGGGGGGAGGGGGAGGGGCTGGGATGAAGCGCAGGCAGATAGGAGGGAGGTGGAGGAAGGTGTGCGGTACGCCAGGCTGTGTGGGCCGGTGCGCGCGTTGACAAGCGAGCCCCACGGCGCGAGTTTATTACACGAGAAGCGGTGTTCCCCCCCTCGGCCCTTCCGCGACCCCATCGACGGTTATACTAAACTACACTATATCGCAATAGTGGAGCGCAACGCCGCTCGAAATCGCCGGATATTCAGCGTTGCGGCCGGCGAGACAGAACCCCGACCGGAGATGTGTGCGTCCGTGTTAGGGGGGGAGAGAGGGTTTGGATATTAATTGGCTTCCGATTCGCGGGTGAGCGAACAACCCCTCCACACCGTGCCTGGGCGCGCTGCGTTAACGCCGATACAGCAACGCCGAGCGCGACGACCGGGGCTGTGGGGGACTCGCAGGGCGAACGGAATCCGCGAAAATTAAGGGATCAGCCGGGATTACGAGGCGCGGAGCTTTCCTCGAACCACGCGCCGCGAACGATCCCTGCACCGTCATTCCCCTCCGCCGTTTTATGGATAGACTTCGGCGCAAACTTCCTTCGACACTCGAACGCAGTTATGGACGCGCGGACCACACGATAAAATTGCTGGCGAAACGTTGCTTGTCCACAAACGTTCATCACTGTTTTTTTGCTAATTTCGCCAACTTTTTTTTTGTTATTTAACAAAAATGTTTTTCATTTTATAAAAATGGTTTTCATTTAACTAAAATAGTTTTCATTTTATAAAAATAGTTTTCATTTTACAAAAATGGTTTTCATTTAACTAAAATAGTTTTCATTCTACAAAAATGTTTTTCATTTAGGGTAAAAGTAGTGAATATGGCCCACCTCGATTAACACGTAAATAAATGATATATGGACCGGGCGATACTCCCCACTTTTACCCTAACTAAAATGTTTTTCATTTTGCAAAAATGTTGTTTTTAATTTAGCTAATATTAGTTTGGGCTAAAAATAACGAGAAAAGATTTGTGGACATTTGTGGACAATAAAGTTGGTCGAAAGTACAAACCTTTTTTAACGGTTTATTCGCATTAGTATTCAAGTTTACCTGTTCAGAGAAAATGATGTTCACTGATAGCTTTCGGATAAAGTTCAGATAAAGAACAATTTTTTTGTTATCACTTAACCATAAATGATATTACGATATTTCAATTACGGTATATTAATTTCCGATCGCGTATTCCGTATTACAATTCGGCCTTTGATTTTAAATGCACCCGTGCAGACAGAATTTCAGAGACCGCTTTATTTTTGGAGTCTACTGACCAAAGTATCGATAATATGAAGCCCGCACTTAATGCGAGAATGTGCATTAAATTCCAATTCGGTAATTGAATATTTACAGCTGTGTGTCGATTTTTGTACCAGAGATACATTACTGATCGATATTGGAACTCCCGTATTTCAACTTTTCGATCCCTGCTTCAGCAAATCCCGTACAACATTAATGAATTTTAAACACGAGCACGTCCATTTCGCATACCGACTTTTTATATCAAATTATAAAATACGAATGATAATTTCATTACTCATTATCTCCGATGAATTAGCTTCGACAAAATCACCCCGCTCCTCAACTGCATGTTCCCAGTTCCGCTCGCTCCGAAACGAACACAAAAAAAAAAGAAAAAAAAAAAACTCGCCCACACAAACCGCCCAACGCTAAAAGTGGGTAGAAGTCTGGATGGCAAAAGCCGGTAATCCATCTGGGTAATTGCTACACTTCTTTCAATCCTGTTAATAGCAGCATTCGCGTTGCACAGCCGGTTGGAGAGCCAGCGAAGGAAACAACGAAATAACGAGTCGCCGAGTCAGGGAGTGACGAAGGAATTAGTCGAGCGTTATTGCGAGCGTCGCGGAGGGGTTGGACGAGGAGCATCGGGGAGTGAAAGTGTCGTTAGCTCCCGTGTCTCCCGCCGGATTACGCGGGGAGGATTCGGAGGCGAGCAACCGTGAGGCGTGCGAATGGAGTACAAGAGAGAAATAAAACCCTCGGTCGTCTCTGCGAGTGGAAAATGCAGCATCAAGCGGAGGATAAAGAGTAAGCGCGAAACGTTAGCGACTTCCGGTCCGGGATAATGCAGGCGGAGGCAGGCGGAGGGTCGGCACTTCCGGCGAGCGCGCCACGAAACGAGACTCTCGAGCGAGAGCCTTCGTTTTCCCGGGTTGTGCCCACCGAACGACTAATAAGATTACGAGAGCCGATCAACCCGCGAGTCCCTCGCCGTGGCGCGTCTCTCGCCGTTGATGCTACCCGCTTCCACTCGCGCCAGCCCTTTAGCCTCCCGCCCCGCAATTTCGCGCCGAGGCGACACCTAATTATCGGGGAAATTTTGCGGTAAACGTAACACCAAAACTCCGGGGCGCGAGAGGCCTTTATAATGCAGTCTCTCTCTCCGCCCCCTCGAGGCCCTCGGTGCGGCTTCCGGCTGCAAGGGGAGCGCCGGGGTTCGCTCTCCCTGGTTCGAGAGCGAACCCGCCGCTTCGTCCTGGAATTCGGAGCTTCTACCTTTCCAGCAGCCGGAGCTCTCGTTCGTCCCGGATAGGCAGGCCCTTTCGCGAAAATTCCATCATCCAAGATTAACGTTCCGGTGTCGCCCCGAGGCGCTGCCGGAGCTGGCAGTCCTCGAGGCGCGAGCTTCCAGACTTCTTCGCCGATGCGGAGTCGCGGTCTGGCGGAAGGCGGGGGGGAATTCGCTGCTCCTATTCTGCACGGGTTATTACCGATTGGGGTGGGAAGAAATATATTTCATCGGGCATCGACGGAACGTGAGAGATGCCCGAGGAGGAACGCAGGATAATTGCGTGTGTGATGTATAGATATTTATCGCGTCATAACACACGTGACTCAGCCCGGAGAACTCCGGCGGAACGTGGGTTACGTAAAACGATTGCGGTCGCGGCGATTGCTTGGATACTCGATACGAGTCGTTATTTTTGTTTTTTTTTGTTTTTTTTTTCTTTTTTTCTTACGGTGCAGTCACGGCAGAGTTTAACCGAGAGCGAAGCTCCGAAGCCTGTAAGAGGAACTCGCGATGCGAGGATGAGATAATCCCTGATCGCGTTTCACTACTGGCGAAGAGAAATAACTACGCTGCGTGATGACGAGCCCCAGGCGCGACGTCGTTTCGTCATCCGAGCGGATATGATTCTGCTATGGTGGCGTTTTTTCTTTTATTTAACGGGGCATTAAGGGAATTACGGAGGCAGCGGTGCAAAACGGACCGGGATTTGTGATGATATTTTTTTTTCTATGTCCTACGAAAAAATTGTACAAATTGTCCGTTTTTCTGCCCTCTTCCCTCATATGGCAGTCGGTTTCGTAATATAAATTATTAAATTACTAAAAACGGTGATTTCATGAAAAAAATGTTCGTTTCGGTGGAGCGAAAAATATTGGCGTTGGTGCCGAGAAAAATGTTCGTTTCGTTTTCGACAAAAATATTCATTTCGTTGCCGAGAAAAATATTCGTTTCGTTTCCGCGAAGAATATTCGTTTCGTCATCCGAGTGAATATGTTTGTGCGATGGTGGTTGTTTAAACAAATTTAACGGAGCGTGAAGAGAATTGACGCGTCAGCGATGTAAAACGAACCTGGAATTGTAACAAAACTTTTATTTTCTGCGTCTCTCGAAATTAAAAAAAAAAATAATCCGTTTTGCGCTCTCTCCTCAAAATGGCAGTCAGTTTCGCAATAAAATTATTAAATTACTAAAACCGACGATTTCGCGAGAAAAATGTTCGTTTCGTTTCCCAGAAAAATATTCGTTTGGTTTCCGAGTAAATATGATTGTGCGATGGTGGCGTTTTAAAAAATTTAATGGAGCATTAACAGAATTAGGTGGCCAGCGGTGCAAAACGGAGGTAAATTCGTGACGATACTTTTTTTTTTCTATGTCCCTCGAAAAATGGTAAAAATCGTCAGTTTTCCGCGCTTTTCCTAAATATAGTAGACGGTTTTGCAATATAAATGAATTAATTAATTAAATGGACAAATGAAAAATGTCGATAAAAAAAATAAGACGTCGCGACTGACCTTGTAAATGCCATCGACGAGCCTGGTGAGCTCTTCGGTCTCCATGGTTCCTTCTCGTATCCCCTACTTCACCCGCGTATCAATATATCTCACGTCGTTAATATACTAATTTACCGGAAAAAAGAAAATTACATAAAAAAAAACTAAAGAAACTCGTGTCAACGACGCTCGAGCGTCGATTTCACGGTATGCTCATAATTTTTTTTAGCACCGACTCGAAACTTTAAAGAGCAAATTTCACGCGACACGCGCCCCACTTTCCCGATTCGAGGCCCGATCCGGCGACACAACAAGTCACCGAGCACTAGCGACCGAACGCGCCGCGGCCAGCACGGAGAGGAATCTCACGGATGTTTTTTTTTTCTTCTTCGGTACCGACGATCGCTGAGGATGACGATGATGCACCGCTACTGGCTGATGTTGTTGCTCGGACTCTCGTCACCGGTTTCCTCGACCGCGACCCCGACTCGCCAGAAGAGAACCTGTCGGAAGAAGATAATTATTAGTCAAATTGTTACTTAGCGATGAGAAACAAAATAAATAGAAAATTGTAGAAAGTAAAACCCGATTTCATCGTACTATTAAAGAATTTATCGGGGCAACGCATTCAAGCCTCTTTCTTAGGTCGATTTTATTCACGTTTCATCAACCGCTTATGACAATCCTTTCTAACCTAAAGCTAAAAATCTAAACCAAAAAAGTGGTACTAAGTAAAACTCGATTTTATCGTATACCGCGCATTCAACACCTTTTCTTAGATCGGCGCATTTACATCTTTACCACACACAGCTCTACCGGACTTGAAATAAAACTCTACTGGAATTGAAATAAAATTCTATGGAAATTACAATAAAAGTCTATTGGAATGTAAATAAAACTCCACCGGAACACAAGGCTACCATCTAGCCTTGTATTCCGGTACAGTTTTATTTCCATTTAAATAGAGTTTTATTTCAAGTCCGGTAGAGTTGTTATTCGGTAGAGTTATTATCTGGTACAGTCGTGAGTGGTGCTTAAATCGATGCTAAAGTGGCCTTAAATCGATCGTATTATTCGACAATATGTTTTTTTCATGGACCGCTTATGACAATGTTTCCTGACCGCGCTTAATTTTTTTCGACCAGCCCCCCCCCCAAAAGTAATAAAAAATAGAGTTGGGTGAGTGACGCCGAGGAAATAAAGATGCGAGGAACCACGTTGGGCTATTTTTTCTTTTTCTCGAACAAAAAATTACAGTCTACACGGGGAGTCAGCGGTGCTCCGTCAGCCTTCGTGGAAGATCGAGCTGTATCGTCGGGTTACTCGATGCGGGATTCATACAAACATTGGTCGATATCTCCGTGTCGGGACGGAGTCTAGAGAGCTCGGTGAGATTGAGAGACCGGCGGTTCAGGGAGTCTTACTCACGGCTGGGCAACGTGAGGTCACGTTTTCCAGGGTACTTTCATTCCACAAGGACAACCAGTGAACATAGACCGTGTGCTAGCGCAGTCTGAACACCCCCCCCCCCGCGGAGAATAAATATGCTGTAGAAATAGTGCAGCAGGTAAAGATCCGGATCGTTTCTATCTTGATCCTTCTCGATCTAGCAGTTGCCGGCTGCGCGTTTGGGTACATGCGATGCTACTAAAAAAAACTAAAGGGGGGAACTCCAGCGTACAACTCGAGGGACCTCGATTCGCTCGTCGCTTTGGAGAGAAAACGTTCGATCGTCCATCTCCGTCCGCGCGAGACGAAATAAAGGCGAACGTATATTAGTACACGGCTCGAAGCGAGGCCGTGGAATATCGTCGATGTGTACAGTGTGTTGTAAGAAAGGAGGCCTCTCTCGCAGTCGATTCGCATCAATATATAATCTTCGCGCGTCACACTCGGCGATATACAAGACTCTTGCATTACCCTCCTTTTCGTCCTCGCAAAAACGTCAGCGAAAGTCACCGCGGCGAGCGCGAGACAATGAGAACGATCGAGGGTTGCATGGACCGGTAGAGCGATGGAAGTGACGACTGAAAAGACACCCTCTCCAACGAGGTCGAAGAGCAGAGCCGTGATGTTTATCGTACACAGTAAAAAATATTTTACTGTGTACGATAAACATCATTCCGTAAAATCGGAATACGAACTTTCACTAAAACAATTTTGTTAAATAAGCGACGGACTCATTTGTTTATTCTTCAATATACAAATCTGTCCTTTTATTTCGCGTGTCATTAGCAATTTTGGTTTGTACTTTTGTTTGTAAAACTGGAGAATTCACAAATAAAAAATTGTGGACGTTTGTGGACAATAATTTGTTGTAAAAAGTCCAAACTTTTTTTACTGTGTAGATCTCGTATTGGG
The DNA here is from genome assembly GCA_030522725.1 of Ichneumoninae sp. B BG-2022a. NCBI lineage: Eukaryota > Metazoa > Arthropoda > Insecta > Hymenoptera > Ichneumonidae > Ichneumoninae sp. B BG-2022a. The sequence continues at coordinate 2,447 of JAPYZD010006035.1, read as the reverse complement.
GGAGAAGAACAATATTGCTTTCTTCGTTACTTACAAATAAATGAATCGATTATTAATGCAGTTATTTATTAACGCTTCACGTATTGAATCCTTGTTCGAATAACAAGTTAATGTGCTAAAAAAAATCTGCCAAAATTTATTACGAACATCCATAACGTTTATGTGCTTAAAAGAAGGCATGATCGTCAGTATCGGCAAAAATGCCCGATACTCAAAGCGTCAATTTTATTCAATTGATTATTATTTTATTGCCTCGGTTTGTTCAGTGCAACTGCGACGAGACGAGGGGAAACTATTCTCGATCAAAGCAAGCAATCGACGACCGGTCGATCGTCATCGATCTCAGAAATGGAAGTTATCACGTTCGGTTCGAGCCTTATAGACGAACCGAACCATAAAAATATATACCGCCCCACTTTTACGTAATCATTTTTTTTTTTTCGAATTGACATGAGAGGAAGATTTTTTAAAAATATTTAAAATAAACCATCCGGTTCGAGCGGTTTTGCGATAACGGAACAGGAACCGATTTTCGAACTTTCGAACTGGCATACATTAACGCGTAGTTCTCGCCAATCTGTATTACGATAATTGCCTCGTAACTGCCTCGTATATGCAATGTACGCAGATACGCGCGATTTCGCAGGACATAATCGCAAATACCGGTATCGAAACGATTCCCAATGATCCGTGTCGATTTCCTCCGAACAGTTCGACTTTTCTCTCGCTCCTGTCGAGCCACTACTCTCGGAGGGAAAGGTACCCAACTGTTCGCTGTACACACAGCGAGCGGGCGTATTATCGGGCGAATAAACGATGCGAAACGTAGATATTCGCGAAAACCGGTACACCCCGACGGTTTCTCAGTCTTTCTCGGTGTCCAGCGTCACAGCACCGGGCCTTTTTCTTATGCACCGCAGTGGTATTGTGGAGAGCGCGATTTTACAGCGAGCACGGAAACCTCGAACGGTAGGTCGAGCAGTTTTACGACCGGGTCACACCACCTCGAGAACTCGAGCTGGACTCGGATGGCCAAATCGGTGCCGAAGCATTCGTTCTCAGGCTTTTAGAAACTTTTATTTATTATTTATTTATTTATTTATTTATTATTTATTTATTTATTTATTTATTTATTTATTTATTTATTTATTTATTTATTTATTTATTTATTTATTTATTTATTTATTTATTTATTTATTTATTATTTATGTTTCTACATCGAAGTTATCGATTTTCACACCGCATATATTATTGTAGTTTTTTATTTGATTTTTAATTATTAACCTTGCCGTCCGATTATTTATTTGTATGTTATTATTGCTTGTTTTTACGACCGGATTAACCGCCTTAAGAGCTCGAGCTGGACACGAATTGCCAAATCGGAGCCGAAGCATTCGTTCTCAGGTTTTTAGAAACTTTTATTTATTTATTCATGTTTCTTCATCGAAAGTATCGATTTTCACGCCGCATATATTATTGTAATTTTTTAATATTATTGTTTGTTTTTACGACCGGATCAACCGCCTTAAGAGCTCGAGCTGGACTCGGATTGCTAAATCCGAGCCAAAGTATTCGTTCTCATGCTTATACAAACTGTTTTTTTATTCATGTTTCTTCATCGAAGTTATCGATTTTCACTCCGCATATATAATGAAAATGTTTTATTTGATTTTTAATTTTTAACATCATCGTCCGATTATTTTTTTCCATGCTATTATTGTTTATTATTCCCAAATTTACGGCTGGGTCAGACCACTTCGAGAGTTCAACAAATCCGAGCCAAAGCATTCGTTCTCATGCTTTTGCAAACTCCTTTTTTAAATTCATGTCTCTTCAACAAATGTAATTCGTGATTCTAATTCTTTATTTTTTTATTGATTATTTATTTTTATTATCGATCATAATTATTCCCAAAGCAAAGTAATGATTTTTGTTTTGTTCCTTTTCTTTTACCTTCTCCCTATCTCGTCGCAGTTCGTTACTGTTCGGCTTATGCGACATTGTTACTCTGCATACGGTTCACTTTATTCCATTCCTCCTCGTTCATTTTTCGTTTTCGCACGCCCCCCTCCATTGTTCACGCGAAGAATTGTATTTGTCACTTTTTATGCGGTTTGATAAATCCGGACTGATGTTTTTTTTATTTTTGACGCCTCGAATTCAAATGTCGCGGGATGCAAATAAGAGCAATTTGTATGGACGTCCCTCCCGATCCGACAGCGAAACTTGCTCGAAGGGACGGTTTTTTTTTCGCTTTTTATTTTCCCGCTGTAGTTCATACGGAATTTATCGCAGGGCACGCTTCTCTTTTTTTCTCTATCGCGAGAACAACTCTTGGTTGCTCGTCGCGCTGAATAGTCGGCATCGGAGTCAGGCGGACGGGACAGTGGTAACAGAGAGCGCCGGGATGAGGCAGGGGTGGGGGGGGGGGGGGGGGGGGGGGGAAA